>CAJUYI010006085.1:0-14391 GCA_910591695.1 Galerucella pusilla
GACTGAAATGAATTCATGTCTTACACTAGATATCAATTATTATTACTAAAGCTTAGTAGAAAAAGTATATAACTAAACACCCCACGATTATTTTAAATATTTTTTTGTTTACCAAGTTACTATTAGGTAGGTATTTTAGATATTATGTACGAGTTAGTTTACTTGTTTGATAACATCTTACTAATTAATCATTATTAACGATGTAAACACTTCAGGAAACAGTTGTAGATTAGTGAAATATGGTGCAAGTTTTATTTACTTTTATTAATTTTTCCAAAATTACTTCAACATTGACGTCCTGTTTACTCACTTCGATTAACTTATTTTTCAACTCAATACACACACAATTTTTAATAATAACATCTAATAAAAATATGTAAGTCAACATAATCAGTACAAATATTTTTGTTTGTAGTCTTACAATTAATTCCATTGCTTTTATGATTTTAGACCTTCCATTCTCTGTACTTTTTTCATGTGGTATAATAGTAAAAAGATACGGCTGTTTTTTGGAAATAAATTGGTATAGTTAATTTAATAATTCAAAAGTTGTTGAGGAATTTGAAATTTTGTTTATTTGAGCGGCAAGTATAATGAAAATCAATTTTTTCCGATAAAGACTATCATATCCCTAATCTAAAACATATCGAATTGGAGACTTTTAAGACATGCCAGCATAAGCAATGTCAATTTTTTTTTTATTGGTGAACCATTTTACCTATTTAATCTATGGTCTAAATCATGTCTGAATGACAATTTTTTTATTATTGATCTGACAGGAGTAGTTTGTAACGTTAAAACTTTTATTCGAACAATATTTAACAATGTCAAATTTATAAATTAAAATCGAGTGTCGTTGGTATTGTTTGAAATATTAATATTTCGATTTTTCAAATCTTAGGAAATTGTATTTAAATCAATACTATTGACATTCACAGAACTCAATAAGGTTGAACTTACATCAAAATACAAATTAGTTTATGTTTTTCTCATTTCCATGACAACGCAAGGTATACATCATATACATCACGAATTCAACCATTTGACATTTAGACATTTAGTTCTTATTTCCATCTCTGATTTCTTGTTGTAGTAGTAGTTATAGAACCAGTATTTATAATTTCAAAGTGCACCAATAAAAAAAATAGCGTAAAGTATTCGTGGATAACTGGTCTTTAAAACACTCGCGATAGCTCGAAATAGAGCTCGAAATAGAGCACAAATAGACCTTAATATATCCACTTATACTTTAATATACTTTATTCATTTTGCTTGATTCCAAAAATGTTACAATGTCGTATTATTTAAATCTAATAATTATCAAATAACTGGAATTTTTTAATTGAGGTTCTTCAAAATGTCCTTCAATGATTATTATATAATTGAGATAAGTGTGTCAAAAGCAATTTATTATCTTTGATAATATTTCATTAATAAATGGATAAATGTTTATAAACAAGATATCAATTTGAAAGTTTCTGTAAATCTGCATTTTCAGTAAATGTGACAAAACCGCTTATATTGAAAAATTTTTGACAATTGTAAAAACCAATCAAATTTCCTCATTTTATATCATATGAACAATCTCAGCCAATCATGTCAACATTACACTGATAACAGACCATGGCCAATTTTCACGTTGCTATTGATACATATTGATTTATTCCGATTTTGAAGTTTCGAAATGTCACGATTTTGTTGTAATACTGAAACAAAAAATTTTCTATCCGAATAACCCTCGGACATTGATAAATGCTCAAAAATTGTATGACAACTTTCTCAAGCTTGTTCCTTGTAGGCAACAGACCTAAGCCAACGGCGTCGGTCTGTTTCCAAGCAACAAGCTTTCGAAATCTGTCATAAGATTTTTTCGAACAATTATCAATGTCCTTGGGCTATTACTACTGAAAATTTATAATGACAGAATATTTTTTCGACAATCTAATTTTTATTTGTTCACATGATAATTTCGATTCATTTCAACTACAAGCTTAGATGTTTTCTAAATTTTTTGGACGCAATTATTATATACTATGGCAGGTTCATGAAGACGAATATTGATGTTGTTGGAAATAAACACATTTAATTTGGTGTGGAATTTTCTTACCGAATACCACACGAAGTCAAATTAAATCTGGAAATTTTCTCTCGCTCATGAATATTTTTAGAAAATTATCCCTCGTCTTAGACTCGGGATAATTTTCAAAATATTCATGAGCTCGAAAAAATTTCCGGAGATAATTTGACCTCTAGTGGTATTATACTAGTAAATATTTACATTTTTTGACAGCTGTTTGTTTTGATTTTTACTAAATGTTACGGTAGTTATTGTGAATGAATTTCAATGTAGAAGAAATAAGGATATACAGTGTGGAAACCACTTATGGAATAAAATTCTTTATATCATTATTTTAGAAAATTATAAAAAATGCCGAGACACGTCAACTTTTGAATTGAGTTGTACGTTATGTAAACATAAATTTAAATGTATAGGGTGATACACGCAAGTATGCCATAGTCGGTGTTGTTTTTTTAACACCCTGTATATTTGCATATTTTTGAAATCCTCTTAATGAACCGATTCCAACAAACTAAATAATGTATGGTCAATTATGAATTATACAGAGTAAAATTTTAAAATTAATAATTTATTACATCACTTGAAAAATTGGTACTTTAAATGGATTTATCAAAAATCTAAGCTAACTAATTATTAGAAGTATTTGTATATTAAACAAAACCTGCTACGCCCATGAATTTTATCATAAATACCTAAAAATTGCCTAAAAACGCCAATAATTAGACAAAATCGGTAAATAATGTGGATTGCTTTAAATCGGTAAATAATGTGGATTGTTTTCTATTCTGTCAGTTGTTGATGTGTTGACAGTTTATACTGGAAAAGTAAAATCTTTGTCAAACACTCTTTCCTTGTCGATATAACTATGAAATATTTAACTTAGACTCCCCGAATTGAGATTTTAATGATGATCGGGTACGGGGATATCTGCAGAAGTCAAGTTGAAGTGGCAAACTTATTTAATCACAGGTATCCCGAATTGCCTAATATTTCACAAAATACTGTGTCTAAGATTCATGCACAATTTAGAGAACTTGGACAATGCAAACCATTGAAAAGAAAACCACACTTCGTTGAAGATGATGTGAAAGTGGATATTTTGTTAAGTGTCGAAGAGAATCCAACTTCAAGTACACGTCAAATTGCCCGTGAAAATAATGTTAGTCATACAACTATTCTAAGATGTATTCATAAAGAAAAACTTCATACCTACAAATTAACGTTTGTGCAGGAGTTAACAGAAGACGATCCAGATCGTAGAATGGATTTCTGCGAAAGATTGATGAATAAGCTGAACAGAAATGAGATAGCTCTTGGTACCATTCTTTTTTCCGACGATCCGACGAATCAACATTCACATTGAATGGAGAGGTAAACCGACATAACTGTAGATATTGGTCAGCAGAGAATCCTAATTGGATGCTTGAGACACATACTCAGTACCCTCAAAAGGTGAACGTTTGGGCCGGTATCATAGGCGACCATATTATTGGTCCTATATTTATAAAGGGAAATTTGACAGCTGAAAAATATTTAATCATGCTTAGAAATGAAGTTATTCCTGCGTTGGCAAACTTATATCCCAACGCAATAGATCCTAGCTTACCGAATGAAAATGTTTGGTTCCAGTAAGACGGGGCAACACCTCATTATGCTTTAATGGTAAGAACTTATTTAGATGAAATCTTCCCCAATAAATGAATTGGACTAAGAGGTACTATTGAGTGGGCAGGTAGATCGCCAGACCTTACGCCGTTAGATTTTTTCTGTGGGGTTATCTCAAGAACAAAGTATATGCAACACAACCAACTAGCATTGTAGACCTCAAGGACGGGATAACTACAGAAATACGGAATATTTCACCTCAAACTTTAAACAAAGTTAAGGAGGAGTTCTATAGGAGACTGTGCTATTGCCAACAACTAGGTGGAGAACATTTTGAGCATTTATTTTAATGTATTAAAATCAAATAAATCAGGTATTTTATATATGTGTTTAATAACTGTAAAAATAAAAATTATACCCTGTATAATTCATAATTGACCATACATTATTTAGTTTGTTGGAATCGGTTCATTAGGAGGATTTCAAAAATATGCAAATATACAGGGTGTTTCATTAAAAAAACAACACCGACTATGGCATACTGTACATTTACATTTATGTTTACATAACGCACAACTCAATTCAAAAGTTGACGTGTCTCGGCATTTTTTATAATTTTCTAAAATAATGACATAAAGAATTTTATTCCATAAGTGGTTTCCACACTGTATATGTAAGTATGTATGTATTTTGGGAAAAATTAACAATTTTTTGAAAAGTATTAGTGGTTATTTGAAATTCAATAAGTTAAAACTTGAAGAAACAAAGTTTAGGTATAATAATCACAACATCTTACAAACATCAAGAGACAAATTTCAATGAAATTAATATCAATATTGATAAAAATGAAATGAATTTGTTACCGAATATAAATATTTATGGTTTATGTTATATCAACCGTTACTGTTTAATAGCTATTTCAATTATATACAGAAAAATATTCAAAAAATTGTATTATTCTCAAGAGTATCTCAACACCGAAGTCTAAATGTGCGTATTACAGTATATAAAACAATTATCCGAACACACTTTGAATATTGACCGACATTATTGTATGTTTTTGACCTTAATAAGATGAGATCGTTACAAAAATTTCAAAACCGTGGAGTGAGAATTATATTGCGGCGTAACAAATACACGCCAATACCATTGATGTTACAAACGTTAGAATTGTTTTCCATAGAGAAAAGACTGATATATTTGGCAATGATTTATATCTATAAAATGATAAATAAAACCATATAAAACTTATTCCATCTTATTTAAATAAGTTGCTAACCTTCACTCATCTAGTTCATCATTATAATACTTTATACTTTAGAACTAATAAACCACTTAATAAAAAATCAAAGGAAGGTTTTTAATATTATTTAGGGGTCATCCATAGATTACGTCACACGTTAAAGGGGGAAGGGTATCACCAGAATGTCAAGAATGTGAGCATTGGCATGGGGTATCAAAAGCTTTGTGGCGTTAAATGTTAAAATTCAAAGTACTAAAACACGAAATTTATATCTGAAAAAAAAATCAAAAAAAAACGAACTCGATCAACAATCAACTTCTAGAGTGGCGTTGTATTGCAAGTATTGTTAATTAACGTAAGTCGTTTATTGTTTCGTAACTAGTCATTTGCTTTCATCAAAAATATTTGACTTTATGTTGATTTTATGAGATTACTACTTAAAAAAAGAATAAAATTAAAATATCTGTTTTCTTTTGATCATTTATAAATACATGCTTAGAATTAAAAAAATGGTTGACGTCACATCAGTGGGGAGGGGTTCTAAATATGTGACAACCTGTGACAAGGACGGAGGGAGGGGTTAAAAAGTCCTAAAATTCGTGTGACGTAATTTATGGATGGCCCCTTATAATAAGTTGCGGGTTACCTATGTAAAGCCTTGTAAAACATTAGAACAATTTAAGACGGAATTGAAAAATTAGTAATTTTTCATTTAAAACCATCTACTAATGTTCATTCGTTTTTTAAGATTCTTGTTAGGTAAAAATTATTTTTGTTTCATGTATGTGCATAATTTATTTGTTATTTTTATTACTTGTAAATTAATATATAAATTTATTGCGTTATTAATATTGTTTGAAATAATAAGGATTCTCCTATTTAACTAAAGATATTCTATTAAATAAATATTTGGGCACAACCAGAGCACCTGAACTTTATTATTTAATAAACCGAATAAGAATGTATACCAGACTAGACTAACCATAACAAAACCAAGCGGTTCAGGGATGAGAAAACTTTTAAAAGTAACTAATTTTTTGTTGCAAAACATTATTCCATTGAAACTGCGAAATTTCGCATTGAAAATTATTTAGAATTAAAACAAATTTATGTCAAAGGTAATAGTATAATACTATTATAACGCATTAGACAGTCTTTGAAAATCAAAGAACAAATACCGTTCACTAAGAAGCAACAACTACTTCCCTGGAAATATGCCACGAAGGACATTGAATTACACTTCAAAGTTGAACCAGGTTGGTATATCTGCATGATAGAACCAACCATTTTAGTTTGCAATTCGAAATAACTTATACAGATGAGGTGCAAATACGAAGAAACCGGTCTATAAGTGATATTGTCGTTTAACTTTGCATTATATGTCCTGGGTGGCATATAAACACGCTTTACTGAAATGTCAATTTATTTGCAAACTGTGAATAAAGTAAATAAAGCAAATTTAGGTTTACAAAAATTTTACGGAAATGCTCTACAGACTCAGATCGATATTCTATTGCAAATATATCAAAAAGTGAAAATTATAGACACGGATGGATCGAAAACAGCAAATGGAGTTGGTTGTGCATACAAGGAAACGCATAGTTGGACACTAAATAGGATCATAGGATGTCATCAGTGTTCACAGCTTAAATACGCATGTTATACCTATGTGAGAACCTTGGAAATGCCTTGGAATGCAACTGGTTTTTATTATACACAATGAAAATTCTACTATTTTTGAAGACAAGTACGCTACGCATTGATCCCTTCTTATACTAGTTATTTCATTTTAATTCAACACATCTCGGTTCCAATCAGTTGATACAGATCATAGTGCATATCGCATAATAATATCAGAAAATATGAAACAAAGAAGATAGTAAATAAAAAAAATATCCTCCATATACAACCGAATACTAAAGGAAAATTCCATTTTCCAGTAGTATACTTAAATGTATGGTAAACTTTAAATGTCATTATAAAAAATAGAAACATTTGCACTGGAAAAAACATATTCGATAATACTAAACCTATTGGTATACAAATTTTGGTAAATGGTCGTAATTCGGTTTCGACATTCTTTGAAAAGGATACTTCTAGTAAAGGGACATCCTGTATTATTCCAACGACTTGAAAATATATGTATTCACTGCGTTTGTTATTTTATTGATTAAATGCTAATAGTAGAATACCTACTACATTTACGGGAATATATTTTAAATTGAAGAATAAAGTTGACATAAATACCTACTGTAAAATGTAAAAATAAAAAAAACTGTAAGTAGTCTAAATAAAAAATAACAACAAATACGTAGCATATACTTATCAGTAGCATAGTGTTATTTATTGCATTTGGCAAATTTTGTCAAATGCAAACACATACTTGAAACTTAGTAATCTACAGTTTTAATCAATTTAATCGATGAATCTGATATTAATCTTTTCAAACTAACCTCGAATAACTTTATCATCTCTTAGAACAGTCTTTGAACACACCACACCAGCGTTTTGCGCAGCACTTTACTCGTATAACGGATGGAAGGAGAATAAACTGTTCGTATTTGTACTATTAAAACTAAATTAACTCGATTTAAATATCCGACCTTTTTATTACTCCTACATAAGTGACAAATGACGAACTGATAAAAAATATAAAGATAATGAGAAGTGTCGAATGCTTTAGATATTTTTGTTAAAATGATATAGGCTTTTTTAGAAAAGCCACTTTTTAACCAATAAGATTCCATGACAACTAAAAAAATTTCCGGTAATTTTTTCGATGCGCCACGATATTCGAGTGAAAATTTTTTGACAGTTGAGAAGGTAAACATAATATTATCTAACACCATTAAATGAGACTGTCGAACACATTCTCTGTGAATGTCCGACACTCTCTCAATTTAGGTTTTCCGTATTCGGCGAGTACAGGCTAACACAAGCCAGCATGAGGGAGCTTACTTCCGGCGACGTTATCGCCTACTTCAAACAAGTAGGCTGGATGACGAGCCAGAAGGAAATCTGAACCTCGGAAGGATGCACAATGGGCCAATTGTGGCCTAAGTGCTGTGGGGGTCACCCACCCTTCAAATTCTTACAGATACAGAACATCATTAAATACCTGTGAATATTGCAAAATTTTTTGTCTAATTATTTGTTGATTTTCTTTACCAAATCGCTATACACTTATTAATCTTAATAAAAACACGTTTTAAGCTAGTAATTATTAAGCATTGTAACAGAAATTCGATAAGCGAAAAACAGTTGTTTGTCACACATACAGGAAACGCTTTAGCAGCTCTTAACTATCAGCTGCCCTCGCTTCGCTAGCTTGTGCTTCTAATCTTGTCTTGTGCTACTAAAGCTCATTTTCTGCACTTGTGACACAACATACTATTTTTTTTATACATTCAATTAATACGATATTATACACCATGCGACTAAAGTGACCAATTTAATCCTGCGGGTGGTGTTTGATTCCTTAGGTCGGAGCCCGAGGGATATTTTATATTTTCCTTTCCTATTCTTTTTGGGCAATTAAACAACAATCTTTTTTTTAATTCTTATGTTAACATTCGGTAGCGTTTGAATAAGAATATAAAAAAAATGTTATCTATTGATAACAGGCTTTACTTAAATATGACAATTGTTTTCAGAAAACTAATTAAGCAAATTTACTAAATTAATTAACATTTTTGTAGCTCGACATTTAACACTTTTTCATTTTGTTGTCTGCTTTATTGTTACACTCTGTATAATTAAGACTGTTGGAGAGGATTTTCTACGGACTTTCCATCGACGTATCTCAAGTAGGCGGTTATCATTTAAATTTTTGTAGGTGGGGCATAGGGGGTAGATGACGGTGCGTTCTCTCTCATGTTATTTTAGTCCACGTTCCCGAGGTACATCCTAATGTAAGTTTTAAAATTGACACCCTGTATGTTATTGTAGTTTTGTTTTTGCCTTTATATTGTGACTTGTCGCTAATAACAGCAGCGGTTGAACGGATAATGTGTAATTAATAAGTTTTGTGCCTAATATGTAATGCCTTTTTGCATGAAAAACTGTCAATTGACTGTTGCCACTAAAATTGAGTAGATAAAACTTTTATAAAAACATTTATGAAACATTTTTATATTTATTTTTAAATACCTACCTATAGAAGTTAATTTTTTCTACGTCCGTCACTAAAACCGCATTTAAAACACGGGTTTATAAGCAAAACTTCAGCACTAGTGTTTAAAGTGCAAAAAGTCACATTTCGTTTATCTTTTGTTTCTTAAACGTTAAATCAAGTGTATCTTCTGTAATTTATATGTAATATTCCGTGATAATTATGTAGTTCTGTAGTTCTCAGTCATTGACTGTCATCGGGCGTAGAAAAAGTATAGTAAGCACCTAGTGTCAAAAACATCTTTCATAACGCATCAGAAAACTCGTGACTAAAGAAATTTTTTTGCCACTTTGTACTTAATATACCTACCATTTTGAAACGATAACGTAAATAATCACCTTAAAACTTATCGTAAAAGTTTTGAGGTTATGCTGACCTTAACCGTGGAAAGGAAAAATGCCTGCGCAGGCGCACATACGATATTAACGTAATTCTTAATGCATAAAGTTGAAAGGTGCGAACTTTGTGTATGAAGCATTTAACAGTATACTATATAATACCTACACACTATTCACTGTACGTTGGGTAGACGGTTACATATAAATTTTAAGATTTTACAATTATCAATTACGTACTAAAAATTATGTATAGCCTATAAATTATTTACCAATCACTATATTCATATAAATCAAATTTGAAAGTCATGTTTACAAAATATGAGTAGAGTAGACAAATAAAATTATACATTTTTGTATTGCTTGATTAAAAAGTAGATACCATTAACACGAAATATATAAAAAAACATACCCTTTGTAATAAATCCATTTAAAAAATGAATAAAACCGTTTCCGTAACAACTTCACGCTACACACAAAGTAGATGTGGTAAATCGCGAGAATATTCAAAGATTTATAAAACTGTACTGATAAAAAGTCCTTATCTACTCCATATCGATAATAAAAACAAAAAGTACATCAATAATTTGTTGGATAACAAATAAACTGAAAATATTTTGTATAAGTCTAGAATTACATGCGCATCTCACCATGACCTTTACCATAGTATCAAAAAATAAAAAAAATACATTTACGAGCTACGTGTATTTGGGAACGAACCTAATATAATAATTAAATTTTTGGTACAGTGTATTGAGATAATTAAATTTTTAGCGTATTTATGTTTGGCAGTTGGAAGTTTGAATATTTGTATTTGAATATGGAAAGTATTTTTTTTCCTTCCTCCGTAGAAAGAACACAATTGGCTCTCTCATATCAGGGAGGAAAGTACTATTAATTATGTCGTAAATTATGAAACTTGTAAACTAATTATATTCAAATTGTTCCTGTAATTTCAAAATCTTGTATATCCTGTATTCTGATAAATAGTTATTTGTATATTTAGAGGGTAAATTAGCCATTACGACAAAGAGCAATAAATGAACGTAGAGTTACCAGATACTTACCTAATAGTCCTAATACTATTCATCTACTTTGTTTACCATCTTAATAGTCCTTTTCACGATCTAAGAAACTGACCTGACCGAAGATAATGACATGCGATAAAGCCATAAAAGTATTTCGTATTTATTTTGGTGGCGAATAATAAATTATCACCTGAAAACTATAAGACTTTCGGGACATTTTTATTATAAATTCACTTAGTATTTTCTCTATACCTAGTGCGAAAAGTTTATATTGCATCTCAAGTAAAGTCAGTTTCTTAGATCGTGAAAATAACTATAATTAGTCATTTTACGTGCGACTGTAGTTATATGATTCTTACTTCAACGTTATAGGTTTCTAGATAAAAATGTCATCTTCAGGATTTTCATATAATAAGTTTTTTGACTTATGAATAAAAGTAAGGGGTCTATTCTGTAAGTATGTACGATGCCGTTGATGAACGAATATCGTTGATAATCTACATCTGTGGGATGATGAAAATCCTCACGAGATAATTAAGACAAAACACCAACAAAGGTTTAGGTATGGTCAACGTATGGGCAGGTACCATGGGCAACCGCTTAATTGGTCCGTATATCCTTGTGGATCGCTTAAACGGACAGTCTTATTTACAGTTTTTGCAGATTATTCTGCCAATAGGGTATTTGACAATTTTTTTCAAATACCATTAGAAGATTGTCTGACCTCAGTTATGTACTCCAAATTTTTTTCAAATTTTTCACTAAGCGGGAAAGTTGCCAACACCAACTTTAAAAATTTCTATTTAAATAGCGCGCCAAAACGCGCTGATGTTTTATGACGTCAGTGGTCTTGTCGCTCCGCCTACCGCATCCCGAGCGACTTGACCCTGACCAGCCGAATCGGAACCATCGGCTCGATCTGCGGCCGCCCACCTGAGCTGACCTATAAGAAACAAGCAAGCAACGAGACCTATGACGTCACATTAAACTCACATATTTTCCCGCGCTGATTGAATATTTGAAAAATACCATTTTTGTTAAGTTGATAAAAAATCACTGGTTCAATTTATTTGTGTGAAATATTGATTTCTGGCATGATAGTACCACAAAGTACCTGCTCCGACTCTTTTTTAATTTTTTCCGCTCATAGGAAAATACCCTATTTTATTAGAGGATGTACCTTTACAAAAGCGCCAATGTATATGGTTTATGCACGATGGAGCACCCCCTCACTTCAGTCGTGAGATAGGATGCGTTTTCACTGCGAAACCATCCGAAATAATCCTGGAATGTTATTTCAAGTACAAAGATCCGATCTTAAAAGATTGAGGAAATGTGTGGATGTAAGAGGAGCGAGCCCATATTGAACATTCATTTTTCAGGGTTTTGTTGCTATTTTTACTTTTATTAAAGTAATGTTCGCTTTCAATAAAGTCGGAGGCTTAGGCTGTCTTAATCTAATAGCGCAAATGATACGCAGATAAAGGCAGAGAAACCTCCGAACGTCTCTCTTTCAGTATTTCTCTCTCACCGGAGTTCAGACGAACATTCCCACTTACACAGTGGCCTATGGTTTGTTGCCTCTATTTGTACTACATCTATGTATAATGTACGATGTCGTGTACTTTGATAAATTGTAACTATTTTTCTAAAAATGTTATCCTGACACGTGTAAAATGTTTATTCAAGTCTAAGTAGATTAAATCTTTAAATGACATTTCAAATTCATTACGTAGGTAGTTGCATAATGAATTTTTCATTTAACGAATGAACTGATATGTGAATACCTAATTCGCTGTTAAACTTGAAAATTAGTTTACGTCAAAATAGTCCTTTTTTTTAACTTTGCATCAGTGCATTTTATAAACTGATTTCGAAGTCGTTTTCGCATTTTAAGAGAGTGACGAGTGTGTTCTGAATTTGTTGGTACTTAATAGAACACGAACTGAGAGAATCCATGTCTTACATTACAGCCTTTTTAAAGAAATTGCTAGCAATTTAATTGCTGGCCTTTTTTGACTTCCGGCCATTTTCACTGCAACTTTCAGGCTTGAAAAATATAGAAATGTTTCTAATTTTCGAGGTTATTCACGCGCAACTTTACGTATTTTTAGTGATTTTAGATTTTGACAACATAATTATTGTGTTGGTTATAAAAAATAGAAGAAGAATTAAATTTTTTATATTAATATTTTGTTTTGGCTGTAAACTACCTTATTTCTGAAATTATCTCTCGGATATTTGTGTAGTGTTGGAAATATCTACATTGGAAATGGCGAAAAAAATTTCTAATGTGCTAATAATAATGTCAAAAAAATCTTGGATTGCAACAAATAAGCCTAAAATGTAAGAAGGCTGGATTTTAATTTTGCATGAAATTTAAATATTGCCTGCAATAAAGTTGCTGCAAAAAGGCTGTAATGTAAGACTAGTATAAGAGGGGTTTTCTCATTTCAAACAAAATTGTGACAAGAGGTACGGTAACTGAAGGCTCGGGTTCAAACCGTTAATGATCTGTGTTTTAGAGCTTTCTCTGGGCGACCTTGATACGGTAGAACTATGATTTTATTATATTTTCTGTAGGTTTGGTTGAAACTTAGAACATAAAGTAGTAAGGAAGGATCGTTACGCCAAGGACAGTTAACCGGGATGGTTATCCAAAATGGCCGCCGCAGAATAGAATATATCAGTAGCGACGTACCCAGTTTTAATTGGAATAAAACTATTTCTATAAAATGGAATTAATATTTTCAATAACTTAAAATTTAGTAGAATAGAAAATATTGTAAGTAACAAGTGTATTATAAAATGATATAAAAGCTAGAAGCTTTTCAAATAATTTGATATATTTGTTTATTAACTAAAAAATCAAAATGATACGCCCATGTCATGTCATATCATGTCAAGTGAAAATTTAGGTTAGGAACAACTATGTGTATTTTTTGAAATTTTTAACATAAAGACCAATATTCACATCTGTAGATTATAATTATTATAATAATATGTGCTCACCGATGAAAAGTAATTTTCATATAACATAAAAACCAACTTTTAAACAGCGACCAAACAAACAATGAGTCATAAAATGGTTATCCAAAATGGCCGACTTTGTCTCTTTTATTTATTATGGGAGATGTAGCACACGCTCCTTCCTTACTTCTTTATGTTCTAAGGGTTGAAATAATACCCTTCTTGGTGTGCGTCATCGTTTGTGACGTATATCCGGGTTTTCGGCATGTCGTTCACATGTCGTTTATTTTATTTGCTATTTTGACATATTGCTAACCTTACATTTGATAAATAAAATCATCAAGATCGTATTCATTCAAATTCGAAGAGACTATGAAATCAATAATTACCATCTTCTTTTTCTAACTGAAAATACTTGGGAACTTTCAAAACACTGATGTTTTTCCGTGCATCTACGCATATTTTTGTATTATTCAAATAAATAAAACAATAAGATCAATCAAGACGAGAACTGTCAGTGTGACAGTAGAAAAAGACGTAAGACACATTGCCGCTGCGAAAGTAACGCCTTCATAGTATTTTTAGCTCTCCATTGATAGTTTGCGCTTGCGCGTAATCTAAACATCAACCAATCAAATTTTTGTAAGTCAAAGATTAAGGTTAACGTTTGTAATACATTTAAACCGTTCATTATTGTGATATTTTGATTAGGATTAATCACGGACCTGCCTTTTTTCCATTTCTTCCTACGTAATGTGTTAGATGACATTAACAATCGATGACGTACCTACACCAAGAAGGGTATTATTTCAACCATATGTTCTTTGTGATGTATTCATTATTCTTTTGGATTGGATGTTCTTCTGGAACAGTCCATATTTTCAAATTCTCTGTTTTACTCGGAATTTATAATTCCGCAGCTTTGATAATGGCAAAATCCTGAAAAATGTACTTGTGAT
>CAJUYI010006087.1:0-14385 GCA_910591695.1 Galerucella pusilla
AAAATTTTCATAACAACAACAAACGAACACCAAATCAAAGTAAAATTGCAGAGTATTTTCGCTGACCAAGCGATCGTCCGGCAACTCTTGCTGCAACCAATTAAATGCATAGGCAACACAAAACATGTGTAGCTATATGGCCGGGAAACACTGATAATATTCTCATATATAATACCACGAGAGTGAAAATTTTGTCGGCAAAATTTTTCGATTGTCATGAAAGTTTGTTGCTTGGCAATTTTGCGAATGACATTTTTAACAAAACCACGAGCCGTCAGGCGAGTGGTTTTGGATTAAATGTCATGAACAAAATTACCTAAAAGCAACAAACTTGAATACGACAAGAGAAAAATTTTATCTTACAAAATTTTTAATTGTGTGGTATTCGACATGGCTATTTCACGAGAGAAAAACTAAAAAATCATATGTTTAAACGTTTTATTTATTGCAAACTTCAATTATACAAAGCCAAAAAAATAATAACATTATGAAAAAAAAATTACTTACTTATTTACGTAAAAAGTACAATTATTATAATTGTACGTTGTAGCATTATTTTGGGGATTGTTTTGCATCATAACCTGTGATGAAGGATTCCTTTTCTTTTTTTATTTACTCGAAGGTTCTCTATAAGTTGGAAATGGTGGACTTCATTCAATTGTAAATAAGGTTTCAAAGAATGGGCAGAAGAATGTCCTGTAAGCTTAATTACTTCTTGATCAACTCCTTCTTTTGCTAATGCAGATATTGCAGTAGCTCTATGTGAATCATTGGTTATTTTTATTTTTTTCGTGTCTATACCAATTGATTCTGCCGATATTTTCGTCCACTTTGAAATTGTATTAATTCCTAATGGTGAATTTTTGTACCATATTCCTTTCTCCAAATTTGGATGTACTGTTAAAAATAATATTGTTGTTAGATAAGGATTAGATTCTCTTTTTTCAATAATTTTTAAAAATAAACGAACGGGACACATATTATTGTTGTTAGCATTATTAATTTCTTACCAGCCACTTACTGCCAGATAAAGCTAGCTTTTGATCCTCCTTGTGTCGTTTTGGAAAAAATTGGATTATATTTTACCCTGCCAGTAAAATTACCTTTATTATCATATTCTTTTTTAAAGTAATTAATATCACAATTAGCAGCTTCATTTCCACGCCATGCTAATTCGAACGAACATAAATGAAAAAACTTTTTTTTGTAACCCATCAGGATTATCTTCAGAATAGCTTTCTATCATTTCCATTAATTCTTCTTTGGTAAACGCGTTAGAACTTCTTTTTCTGGTTTCAGGTTCAGCCTTACGTTTTGTATCCCTGGCCAATCTAGCATATTTATAGGTAATATCTTAAAATGGATAAATTTTGATGTTAAATTCTAGAAAATATTTTTCCCGAACCATTTGAGCAGTCGTATTCCAAAATGTTTTCACACTAGCTTCAGTATAATCAGTTCCATCTCTTTTTTTCATGTTAAAACCATAATCTTCAAGAATTTTTGCTATAACTTGTTCAGAAGTATCCTTTTCTAACGTATAATTAGGTGCGTCCAGAAACATTCTAAACTGTTCCCACGCAGACTTTTTTGTCTTCATTGTATTTCGCGGTATACTACTTTGCTTAATTGTACTCTCTATTTCATTTATTGAATTATTTCCAAATCTTGTATTATTCATGTTAATAATACTTATTTAAATTTTTGAAACAATTTAAATATTTTTTAGACAGTTAAATAAATAAATAAACAACTTAGTTTCCTTAGAAACCACTAACAAAGATTTTATATTGAATTTTATCACAGAGTGATAGAATTTTATACACATAGATTTGATATATTAAACGTCAAAAAATTGCCGCGACAAGACAAAAAACTACCAGTTCAAAACCTTCAAATTTTGTCAGTTATCAATTTACTCTAGTGAAATAGTCAATATATTACCTAGTCTGGCTGTTATTGCTGGCAATGTTGCCAGTGGCAACTTGGCAACTTACCACACTGTGTTGCAGCTACATATTGCACTAAAAATATTTAGAAGCACCTTTAGTAAAATATTTCAGTGGGATTTATTCTATATAAACAAAACGTCTCATCTGGTACACATCACTCAGTAACTCCAGAAGGCGCCAGTCGACCGAATTCAAACTAATTATGTCTTCTAATAATATTAATGACTTCTCGTTCTCCCCCGAACCCCGATAAACCGTTCATTAATTAAAAATACATTTTTCTCTTGACAGTATCTTCATCGTTTAATACGAATTGAGTAATGGTTTACCCTGTATATATTACCATTTTCCATGTTTACATTTGTATATCGAATAACACAAAAGTTTCTTTTAATAAATCATGGAGATTTTAATAAGGGTGTCAGGTGTAGAAGAAATGTAGAATATCCTTATCTTGAAGTTTTATATCGCAGAACTCGGCTGGCGGTCTATTGAAAAGTGACTTGATTTTTATCAAGAATGCCGTAAATTAAACTAGCCACCATATACCCATGTTTTCGGATAAATTTTCATGAAACGATAATAAATATTTATTTTTAATAAAACAAATTTCAGGTTTTATAGGTTATAAAATATTTCATTTCGAAATATATATACGTTGTCCACTTCATCGTTAAAGTCAAACTTCTATTTTTATGTCCAAATCAAAGTTTTCTTTAATATTGGAGCTATTTCTCAACAATTCTTAGAAAGAAATCAGTTAATTTGAGATTTGAAATTATCTGATTGTACCACAACCAATCAGAGCCTTTCATGCAAGATTATAAAGAAATGAGTTGGTATTGACCCACGATTCTATATGACGAAAGTACACACAAGAGCTCAGTGATTTAGTCAAGCAGCAATTAAAGCACTGATATCTTGTGTAATCAGTTCCAAAATGGTGTGAGAATGCCTAGACAAACTCAATGAACTAGGCGAGAACAATATAGTCACCTTACTATGGATTCCAGGATACACTGGAATAGAAGGAAATGAAATAGCAGATGAACAAGCAAAGAAGGGAACTGAAATACCTTTCAGCGATCCTGAGACCTTTTGCGGAATCAGCCCCAATGTAATATTGGAAGAAATAGCAATTCAGCAATTTAGAATCCTTCAGCACAGCACTTGGGAGATTACTGGATAGAAGAGGAACATTTACCTAAGCTGAAGCCTGCAGATATCCTCAAAATTCCTCCGGGACACAATAGATCTTTTAGGTCTTAGTGAATGTCAACTTAAAATACATAAGTACATACATACATAGTTGGAGCAGAGTGTGGAGATGTCTTTGTTGATAAAAATATAGCAAAGTAGCCCTAATTGTTGAGAAAAAGAAATTTAATGTGTAAACGGTTGAATATTTGTTACTTATATGAATTAATAGCTATTTATACAACTAGTTGCAAAAAACACGGCGTTTTGCATCGTGTTTATATACAAGATTTTTTGTAACTCAGTTGACAGAAATAAAAAAAGAAAATTTTCATTACGTTTCATTGAAATTTTGAATACTATCAAAGCCATGCTTGTTTGTTTCTATGGAGATAACCATTACAACAATGATCAAAACCTCAAATGTTAAGACATATTTGTCAAAATAACCACATTTATTTGTTAATTCTGTCCATTCTGTCTTTAAAAATGAGCGAATCTGGAGAGTCCCTACCTTCAGACGTTGAAGGAGTTGCAAAACCTGTTGCAGCAAATTTGCTGCCAAGTAAGTCAAAAGCAGCATATGAAACAGCTAACTTCCAAAAGTGGTGCGAAGTGAAGAAGATAAATACTGAAAAAACGGTATCAGAAAAGGTTCTTCTTGCTTATTTTTCATACAAAGCCAAAATATTCCAACCGTCGACGATGTGGAATCACTATTCGATGTTACGAACAACAATCTATGTCAATAAAAATATGGATATGAGTAAGTTTACAAATTTGATTGCTTTTTTGAAAAGGAATGCGGAAGGATATCGGCCAAAAAAATCAAAAACATTCAGTGAGGAAGATTTCAGTAGATTTTTAATAGAAGCTGATGATCACATTTATTTAGGTTTGAAAGTAATTTTTATAGTTGGGATAGCAGGAGGTTGCCGAAGAAATGAATTACCACATATGCGGCAGAGGATGTTAGCGACTGCGGTTTTTTTATTAAAATAAGCATTCCAGATACGAAGACAAAGATTGAGAGAATTTTTACAATAACCGAAGGTGATGTTGATGGAATTAATCTGATTGCATTAGTCCGAAAATACATTCAAATGCGTCCAAATCATGTAAAAAATAATCGTTTTTTCCTCGGATATCGAAATGGAAAATGCAATATTCAACCTGTTGGCATCAACACATTTTCTGACACCCCCAAAAAAAGCAACATTCCTTGGCTTGCAAAATCCTAAATTATACACTAGCCATGCATTTCGCAGATCGTTTGCAACGTTACTGTCAGATGCTGGTGCTGATATACAAACGTTGTAAAGGCATGGTAGATGGAAGTCCAACGCTGTTGCTGGAAATTATATTGAGGAATCTATCAATAATAAAAGAAAAACAGCTGTGAAGATACTTGGGCAAAATACATTGACACATTTCGACAATATCGCAGTTCCGAAACAAAGTACATCGACAAGCATAACAATGAATTCAAACGTGGCTGAGTTTTTTTAACAATGATGTATCATCTGGGGTTTCATCTAATGTCAACAAGTAATGAACAAAAGGCAGCAGTATTACGTGGCAATACGTTTCAAAACTGTACGTTTAATATTTATAATAAATTACAGTGATTTCTCAATAAAAATATTATAATATGTAGTTGTCTAATTAATTTCATAATAAAACTAGGTATTCTTAGTAAAAATAAATGGATTTATTATCCCTGAGTGACAAAATGAACCACGTTTTGCAACTAAAATGAGTGTCAAAATAATGACATTTCGTAAGTGAATCGCAAAAATAGTTTTTTTTCTAAATTAGTATTATTCAGTTTGCAATTCGCTCACTTTCCCCAATGATAAGTTTCATCTTGTTTTAATAAACTGAACCATTTGTCAAACTAACCTTTCCATGCAGATTTTCATTACAAGTAGATACAATTATAAAGAAATTATAAACATTTTTATCTTTAGTATAGAAGTGATATTAATTACCCTCCATTTTTAGCATCACGATTATCAACTATAAACGACAACGGAACCAGCGCCGATTTAATGCATTAAGAGAGAAGCTCATTAAGCCAGTTGTGTATACTTAACGATACTCCGAAAATATTATCAAAAATCTCAAGTTATATGATCTATTTATGTAGCCAGTGGATGATCATTTCCAGAACACCTGCTCGTATATTATTGTGTGCCTTTAATATCGCGCTTAACAGATTTTTATCAAGATTCATCAAGATTGCCGTCTATTTTCCACTTTAGAGCACTGACTAAAAAGAAAAAAAAGTTGGTTCTTTAAGTATATTTTCGATAGTAATTACCATGTCGTTGGTCGGAAAGAAGATGAATTGCTTTATAATGATAATTATTTTCTACCGAACAAATTGTAATTTTATTCATTGTGTACAACGTTGTTTGTTTTTGGTGTTCCACTTAGTTGTATATAATTAGAAAAACAATTAGTTTTTTAATACTTATACCAAAATCTTGGAAATTTTCAGAGCTTGACGAAACTCTCATAATTGGACCATTAGTTAACCAATCCTAATCTAAAAGGTGAAAATTTTCAAATTTCCTCAATTCTTCTACCAGTTGCTTCCTGTTTTTTGGCTTAACCTATGTGACATCACTATTTTGTATGGAGTATAACAGGATGAAGGGTCTACCTGCCTATACCGGGTATCTTATTAAGGGCCGGTTTCACAAGAGAGATTTATACTAGGTATAGTTATACTGAGTATAAAGTTATACCAAAATTTATACCTAGTTTGAAACTGGTTAGTTTTACGATGCTTTTTTACACTGGTATAGCAATTCTTGGAGTAAGAATTGCTATACCGGTGTAAAAAAGCATCGTAAGACCAACTAAAACAGGTAACTCTCTGTATCTTGGAAACTATTGTTCAGCTTAGAGAAATACACATCAAATTAATCGCTTACTGTACCGCTAGAGGGTGCAGTTCAAAATAGTATCACAAAAACATATTTTTTCTATAATAAATGTACCGTTATAGTATGTGAGTAGGCATAATGGGCATGCAGACCCAAGATATCTATTGTCCCCCCTTACTCCCACTTCATTTCTGAGTAGAATCTCCTTTAGCCCAATTTCTCGGAGAAATTAAAGTTTAACTTTCTTTTATCCAAAAATCTCTTAGGTGCTGTGCTCTAGGCTTTCATCTTTCATGCCACAGAATCCACATTCTTCCTTCTTCACTATACTATTTTGAGCTTTTTCAGGTGCCCATTCAGGCAACAATGTCTCGTTAGGATCCCCGTTAAAACTCTCATTACAGTTTTACTTTGACTACTGCATTCATTTGATCTCAACAGGTTGTAGTCACCCAGAAGAGTCTTTGATTGTATAAGCCCTGCTAGATCTTCCCAATGGTCAGATCTTTTTCTTTTCTGGGCCTTACCTACATATTTCTTCCAATATTACATTGGGCTGATTCCGCAAAAGAATTCAGGCCCCCAGTAAACTATTTCAGTCCTCCTTTTTGCTAGTTCATCTGCTATTTCACTTCCTTCTATTCCAGTGTGTCCTGGAATCCATAGTTAGGTGACTATATTGCTCTCGCCTAGTTCATTGAGTTTGTCTAAGCATTCCCACACCATTTTGGAGCTGATTACACAAGAGCTCTATGCTTTAATGGCTGCTTGACTATCCGACATTATGATAATCCTTTGTCTTCCGTATCCTTTATCAATATTGAACTGGTCGCACTTTCTTATGGTGTGAATTTCCGCTTGAAAGATACTTGGGGTTTTACCCAAGCTTTCAGAGTGTTTGGTTCCTGGCCCGAACACTCCTATCCCAGTTCCTTCTATTGCTTTTGAGCCGTCTGTGTACCATTGAATGGCATTTTTTCCAAGTCTGATAATGGTATTTGGATCCCATTCCTTCTTGTTGCTTAATTTAGTAACGAATATCTTTGAAAAGTTACACTTTTTCATCATACTGTCTTGTGCCATGTCCCAGGTTGTCTGATTTCTAAGAAGTGAGGAAGTGGTTTTTTTTATTCTCCAACCAAAAGGGAGTAATATCTTGTCTTATCCATCCGTTTGGGTTGTGTTCAACAGCCTGGGCACTTGAACTGAATCTTTGTACCATCTCCCCAAAGGCCAAATTAACCCGAACGGCTCCCTCCCTTTAGGTGGAACTTCTGAGCTGAGCATTGTGAACATGCCAACTTTTTTCATCATTAATGTGTTTCACCTCTTTCACTAGGCGGCTGGTGAGCGAGAACTGGCTATCGTTCTATTAATGTCAAAGATAATAAAAATGCCTTTTGTTATTTTCGATAATTTTTTTATTAGCGGGGGAAATAACTTACAATGATGGTTGTAATATATTTATTTCTATAAATTCCTGATTCTCTCAGCTCTGTTTGGGACTGTATTGTTTGTTTGCAAATTGGAGTGAAATTCACTGAAACCTTAGGCTTCAGCTCGGGTAAATGTCCTTCCTCTATCCAATAATATCCTAGGTGTTGTTTTCTAGGATTCTACTGCTACTGTTTACCAAAACCGCCATTATTTGTCCATTGTCCGCTTTCTCCAGTACTAATAGTCAAATGAAGTCTTATCATGCGGGTCATTCGATTCAACAAAGACATACTCACCGTTTTTGTTTCCTTTTATTGCATTTAATCATAACTCCTAAATAAAATCCCTAAGATGAATAAGACAGACTTATGCAATTTTGACGGGAGAAAAAAGAATATGTATTTAATTCTCAGCGATTCTAAAAAGTCTTTCACCAGCGAAGTTTTTATTTAAATGTCAGTTATGTCACTTTGACAATTCAAAGTGACAATATGAATATCAAGAATCAATGGACGAGTTCTATACAAGGGAATTGCTGCCAACATAACGAACAGAAAAATACTGAAAAGGTTAGTCGCATAAGGAAGTGGTTTTTCTGATCAATTTTTGGTTTTTCTTATATGTTTTGAGTCCTTTTACCACCCATGTTGTACCCGAATAGTTTAGAGGTCTTTTTAATTTGGGGTATTTTGCATCTTACAGTTGAGTAGTTGACGAAAAACTAATGTCAGCTGTCAACACATATTTGTTTTTGCTTTGCTTTTGGCTTTATTTGTGTTGCTGGTATATTGGATCCTAATTTTTATTCTACCTTTGTTTGTGCTCTGTGAGACTCTGATCTGCTTTTATTATTGCAAATATCCTCGAGAAGAGTTATAGTCTACCGTCATTTGTATCTTCGTTGTGATTATACTATACAAATTGCGATGAAGCGTTGTGCATATCAAAGTTGTAAAAATAATACAAGGGCTTTAGTTAGAGGACAAAGACGGAATGCCATTAAGTTTATTCCGTTTCCCAAACCCACGAGATGTCCCAGCAGATGCCTCAAATGGATTGAGTTATGTGGCAACCAAAATCTGAATATCGCCACAATCAACAAAACCACTATTTGTAGTGAACATTTTGATAAGAATTGTGTAGATCCAAAACCCTATTGGAATGATGAGTCTACTGAAGCTGAAGTAAATGCAGAATTGACTCAATCAAATGTACAAGAACTTGCTACTGTCTCAGATAATCCAATAGTTGTTGATGATCAATTATCTGAGAGTTTTCCATCTCCAACTACAACCATTACAAATATTTTGGAACACAATTATAGCACTACCAATATTGTAATGCAACCACAACCACAAACTGAACCAAAAAAAAGATTACCAAAAAATAAACAAAAGATAGTACAAGTATATTCAAAACTTCACTGTGGACAGAAATACTCATATCGGGAAAACTATTTTTCATATAAAAACCTAAAAAGAAATACTACCATGTTTAAATACTTTACTGGACTTAACCCTTCACATTTTGAAGCACTCTATTCATTCTTAGATGAAAATATTATGATTGACTTAAAATACCAATTTAAATATAAAAACCAGCTTAGAGTTAGGAAGAATTTCTATTCAAAATTTTCTAATAGAGACAAGTTATGTTTGGTGCTAGTTAGATTGAGACGAGGATACACTTTACAAGAATTGACATTTTTTTGTAATACAAATAAATCATACATATCAGTGATCTTTTTTACCTGGGTTCAATTTATCTACCACCAAATCATTGGACTAAGAGGTGATTTATTTTTGGCAGCTAGAAATATAAAGGACATTCCTTATTGCTTCAAAAATTTTGAGGATAAAATTCTTGGGGTTATGGATGCCACCGAGATAACATTACAAATGGCAAGAAACTTCAGGCAGCAAGGAAATACTTACTCCAGTTACAAGCACACTAACACAATTAAATTTCTAGTTGTAATTGCAGTTAGTGGTGCCATAATATTCTTTAGTGAAGGATTTGAAGGCTCCATATCTGACAGTGAATTGTTTGCACAGTGCGATATAAAAAACTTTCTGCAAGAAAATGACTGTTTATTAGCAGATAGGGGCTTCCTACTTCAAGATATTGCAAATGAACTTAAAATTAAAGTGATCACTCCACCATTTCTTTTGAAAAGGGATAAACTGACAGCAGAGGAAGAACGTCTGACAAAAAAAATTGCCAAATCCAGAGTTCATGTTGAACGTGCCATTAGAAGGATTAAATTATACAGAATATTAAGTAACCGTTGTCCTATTACCATGTTACCAATAATATCAAATATTTTCAGTATTGTGTGCTTTCTTGTAAATTTTGAAAAACCTTTGGTTAAATAGAATTCTGTATTTGAAAAATTGTTTGACACCATATTTTGTAGTTTATGTAATTTTTTGGATTATTACCATACCAAATTGCTGAAGAATTTTATACAATATAAGTCTATGTACCAAACCAATAATTGAAGGTGTAATTAAACATATTGCTTCTGTTAACACTTTATTTTATTTAGGTACCTAGTTAAATCATAAATAGAAAAGATAAAAACCTCACTCTATAAATACATGTTAGCTTTTATTTATTGTTTTAAGACATTTAACCACAAAAATACACAAATTTAACCAGAAACAGGATTTATTACATATGTCGTCACAATTACGAGTTTATAATTTGAAAATTAATAAATCATTAATGATAGACTGCTACACTGCACTGAAAAATGTTCCAATTGCACAAATTAATAAATCACATATTGTACTAGTACAATAATATCTAGGCTATTTCTACAGTCTGTTGCCAAAAGTAATAAAGCTATATTAAATGCCTAAAGAAAATTAGAGTTTTAAGCCAAACAGATAGGACTTAGCCCCCGAACAACTTTCATGGCAAACATTTCTGGCACAAATACATTTTCATAAAAATTTTTAGTTTTGTCAATTATTTGCTTCATTTTATCAGAATAATTTTTACGATTTACAGGAACTATGAGTATCCCACTTGGATTCCAAATTATTAAATTACAATGATCAATATCAAATACTATTAATGACACTAATATTTGATACAGATATGGATGATTTGGTTTTAAAAAAATTTTATTATTTGTTTTGGACAGGCAGAAGTTATTCAATTGACTTTTTGTAAGGAATGTGTCAAAGTTTAAAATATTTTTGCATTTTTCCAAGACTTTTGGACATTTAATTTCAAAAATGTGGTCAATTGAACCATCACTATTTCTTACTAACCCATCTATACTTGTTGCTAAGAAAGGAAAAAGTTTATTAACAACAAGTCCACATTCTTCTATTTTTTGGCTTGCCTTAATAAAAGAATTATATTTCGTTCTTGCAATGGATTCATTTTTTTTTCCATATTGCATCGCAGAAGTAGAAATTGGTTTTGTTTGAAGCCATAAATTTCTAAGCAAGAAGTTTTTTTTTGCCTGGTCACTTTTTAAACCACAAACAATATGGACATTGGATGATGTTATGAAATAAGTTCTCCAGTATATCCATTTATGACTACCTTGAGGGAAAGAGTCAGGTAATTGAACCAATTGATTGGTATAACCATTTAAAAAAATATTCATATTATTAATAAATATTTTGGTCTGTCTATCTATTACCTCAAGTTCATCACTACTAAATTTGAAATCTTTATATTGAATGGAAAATAATGTTTCAAACATGGTTTCTTGACTCCCATTTTGAATGTTTACTAAAAAAGCATTCATGTCAATGTTTCTACAATAGTTTGTTGGGAGTGGATTATATACAGATCTTTCTGCAGGTTTATACCGCTTTATGGGATAAATATGAGTAGACACAGGTCCTGGATCCCTTTTATTGGAGCCTTGTCCCCATTCACATGGCTGACTTGTAGAAGCTACAGGAACATGACCATGTTCTTCTATGTATTTTGACAAAAAAAGTAATAATGCAGTAATATGGCTGCACTTGCCCATTGCAGACTGTTTGCAATCACATTTACCTCGAACAACAGCTCCAGATATGTTATTTAAGCATATTATGACATCATGTTTAATTTTTTTGTCAAATGATGCTTGACATTTACACTTACAATAATAGTAACATTTAATAAGGGAATCATAAATTTGGCTTAAGTGGTCACTGTCGACGTATTGTGACCCTCTTCTAAATGGCTTTACTGTTACTATTGAATCGTTATCCCTTTCAACAACTTCTGGATTTTCGCTTTCAATATTTTCATTCACTATATAAGTAAATATATGGCCTTTATTGAAATACTGAGGCAAGGGGCGTGATGGAAATCTTGACCACATTAAATTTTCTTGAAACACATCAAATGTATCCTTGTGTGAAGTTGGATTTTGAAGAATATTTCTCTTCATATCATACCATTTTCCTTGGTCTATGCCTAAAAACATCTTGTTTGTTCCTCCATTATCAATGCAGTCGTTAATTCTGAAAAATTCAAATATAAGAACAATGAAGTAGTTTCAGCAACCCAATAAACATTTTCATTTATATAATAGTAACCGTAAAGTTATCAGCACTATTTTATAAAACCGTAATTTATATAAGCTAAGCATAGTAATATTTCTGTAACCCTTATAAACCCTTTACAACACTTAAATGGAGCAATTTGTAAGAGTTGCGAACACCTTTCTTGAGTAACGTTATAAAACCTATAGGTCTATAACTAATAGTTACAGAAATATTTCCGGTACCTTTATAAAACTTGCTATAAAACGTATTCTAGGAAGAGGATGGAATTATATTTAGTTTTATTACTGACTTGGTTACTCTTATAAACTTTTCCCATAGAGTTGTTGGTAACCTTACCATTACTTAATTATTTCTTTGTCAAGTAGTCATCTGTCACATTTCCAATATGTGTTTTCTCTTTTTAGCATAGATTGGTTATTATATTACGTTTCTTTTTGTTAATTTCACAATTTTAAACATCAGACAGTATAGTAAATCCTTTTTGTCTCCATGTTTTTATATATTATGATATTATTATGCACTTTAATACTTTTCACATCATGTCCAGACATACAGTTAGACCAAAATTATATTGCCAATCATTTTTCACTGTAAATGCTAGCAAGGCATTTCTGAAAAATTCATTGGCCTTCCAAATATGTATGATTAAGAAAATTATTATTGAATTTAAAAAAATAATTATATTGATTTTTCAAAATTTGTTTATAAAACGGAATCAATCACATGTTCTTAACATATAATGTAAAATAAGAGTTCAATATGAAGTCAGTTTTCCAAAATTATGTTGAATATTTAATTTTTTATTCCTGTTTATATCTGCGTTTCTGGAAATTATCATGGCGGATAGAACAAACACCCTTATAAAAATTAGTTACCACAAAATTACTATCGGTAACACTATAAACACATATCCAGAAGTGGTGATTCTATAAAACTTTATAACTACTATAAATCCTTAAGTGTTAGTTGAATGTCACAGCACACCACAAGTGTAGGTTAGAGAACTATTGGTGGTGATATTCAACGGTGAAGAAGAAAAAGAAGACGAACTTAACCTCGAAAAGCTGTGTTTACTTTACTTTCCTCTCTGTGTGTTGGTGTTGGAGCCAGACAAATGTTCAAAATTGTGCAAACAAGAGAACTAGGGCGAAAAGTCCCATCATTAACAATTGTACCATCGGCATGGGAAAGAGACGGAACGTTATTTTGGCCTCCAACCAAGAAGAGGAGTCTACTTTCGAAACTACTTCGTGACGGAAATTCAAGACCTGAAACAGATTGGGTACCACAGCCCTGCCTAAAAAAGAGGCATACTTTTTTGTCATACCAAGCAGCCGATTTGGAGTTGAGTGTGATGATGCAACAAAGTGATAGTGAGATGGAAGCTGCTCTGCCATCACTACCTGAAAAAAGACTAGACAGTCGACAGAGGAAAGAAACTATTCTGCAAAAACGCCTAGAAACTTTCCGGCAAAATGTACTGCTGTACTTGATTTTTTTTTCAGCTATTGATCATAGTTATATTCACAATAATAATGTGTACCTATACACAGAGTTGATTCAGACCACTACTATTTGAGGTTAACTTATTACTGAGAAGTGAGAACACAAAGAGCAGATAACCTCAGTTACCCAAAGTTTCATAACGTATTTATTAATAGCTTGTTACTAAAAGTTTCATAACGTATTTATAAAAGAGCTTTAGTATCTAAAGTTTTAAAACGGCAAACAACGATGCTATTATAAAACTCAGAAACCATTAGTTTTATTACGGAAGTAACGGCAAACCTTATATAAATTTGTTATATAAATTGAGGTAACTATTACTTCAAGTTTTATAACACAGTTATATAAATAGTTACAACACTTCATTATAAATCTAGAACTCACAGTAATGGCATAAAACCCTGATAAACCTGATTTACTATAAGTGTTGCGATAAAACTTCAAAGCATTTCCTTATATAATTGTGTAACCTTTATAAATACTTTATAAAAATATCAGTTACTATAAGTCACGAAAATTGTTTATTGGGAATTCAACACACCTCTTAATCAGTTCATCCTTAGACCCAGTTTGTTTAAGGGACCTGCACTCCAACCACCTTTTCAATTCCTTGACAGAATGGTCCTCTAAACGTACATTTTCTTGTAACATTGCTCCAGGAACATCTGTCGGTAAAAGCACTACAGAATCCATGTCTAATTGTAAACTAATACTAGACTAAAGATAGGCTGTAGAATGTCTAATAACTCTTCTCGAGGATATTTGCAATAATAAAAGCAGATCAGAGTCTCACAAAGCACAAACAAATTGTAGAATAAAAATTAGTATCCAATATACCAGCAACACAAATAAAGCCAAAAGCAAAGCAAAAAC
>CAJUYI010006088.1:0-14383 GCA_910591695.1 Galerucella pusilla
ATTAAGGCACTGAGCTCTTGTGTAATCAGTTCCAAAATGGTGTGGGAGCCACAAATAGTGAGTCAGCGTGTTCTTTTTTTAAAAAAATATACGGAAAATAACTAATCAAAACCCAATAATATCAAATATTAAAAAGAAACAATGGGCCTTTTCAGTAGATGCTTGAATCTCAAAACAAATATTTTATTTGAAAGCTTACTGATAATTTTTCACGTTGTGCAGCTTTATTTGAACACGCGTTTGACCTTGCGGCAAGTGACGTCATAAGTAAGGTCTGGAGTTATGTTGGCAGTATTTGTCAGAATGGCTGGCCAATTGTTGCTACGGCTACGGCCGAGGCCAAAATATCCAACGAAGAAGCAAATGTTCCTCGTTTTTTTGTCAACTTTTCTTTTGAGCTTTTGCTTTTTTGAACCATGGTTTTCGACTGTTTTCATCTCGAGGAACGTAAATGAATATTTTGCTCGGGCAATTTATATTGTTATTTTAACAAAAACAAATAATCCAAAATGAAAGAGAATATCAATATCAATTTCGAGGTTACATGAGATGTCGAAATCAAATACCAAGGTCGTAGGCTCTTTGACGTCACGAAGGAGGGAGGAGTGACGTCACGTTCAAACCGCGCGCTGCTTTCGTACTTTTGATAATTTTTTTAGGATAGAAATCAAGCTCCAAAGAAAAATAGAAAAAATAATGGGATATTTTTTCATAAAATACTTTAATTTAAACCAATAAAAAAAATTTATGAAAACGCCCATTGAATTGGTTTGGCCACCTAGTAAGAATAAAGCAAGATAGAATTGCGAAAAAAGTTATGAAAATGGGAATATCAAGAAAAAGATCAAGAGGAAGACCAAGGAGGAAATGGATAAACCAGATTGAAGAAGTTGGAAATAACAAAGGAAAAACATTAGGAGAGATGAAGGTATTGGCCAGGGACAGAAAACAACGGAAAAAATGGGTACAGGAAGAACTCCAATCCGACGCCCGAGAAGGCATAAGAAAGAAAGAAGAAAGAAAGATACGGAAAATGACAAATCAAAATTTAGAATAGTGGTATTTTTAGATGAAACATGGATATTTTCAAATGGATGTGGCTCAAAATCTTGGCAAGAAGAGTGTAAAATACGTTAAAAGAAAAAAAAGCGTTTTATTACACTTACCGACTTAAAATTCGATCCATTCAAAACAATGATTTATTTAAAAATGCTATAACTTTCAAATGGGAAGGCTGATATTTCTGAATTTTTTAGCACCTTTTAGGTAAAATACTGTAAATTTAATGTTATTATTCGGACATCTAAAAATAATCTAGTACTCGCCGCATATACAGGGGAGAAGAGAAAACAATTTTTTCCTCTACTTTTGACACACCCTGTAGGTTAATTCTGCTAGTAGATCTGCACACAACTAACTTTATCAAGAGGACTGATTTGTTTCCAGCATTTTGTTTTTTTATTTACCCCAATATCTCAATTTGTTTGTGAAATGTGACGGTTTAAAGAAAATGCAACATTTTAGAAATTTAAATGACGGTAGAGAATAAACTACAAAATAATTAGGTGGTCAACTCACAATATGACAACTGTCAAATATTCGTTACTTGGCAATTGCAGTTTAATTATCAGTATTTAATTTAACATCATGGTTTTAACACCTACTGATACAGCACGAGCAGTTGCTCTGGTACAAGACGGTAGGTCTCAGTATTATGCTTCTAGAATATGGGGTGTTACAAGTTGTAGCGTCCAAAGAGCTGTACAACGTTTCAATAAAACTCGTAGTTTTTCTAGACGAAGAGGATCTGGCAGAAGACGTTCTACAAATGTTCGAAATGATCGTTTTGTAACATTAAACGATTTGCGAAAAAGAAATACTACTGCTGTCATGGCTCGAAATCGTTTGGAAGAAGTACGCCAAGTAGCTGTTAACGAAATATCGATTAGGAGAACATGGATTACGTCAAGTCAAGTCAAGTACGTCAAGTTCAGAGCTTGAAATAAACATAAATAGTATTATTTATATCTACTTATGATGAACTTGACTTGTCGTATAAATATGCTAACGATAGTGTTTTAAGAATCATTAGCTGTATTCTTTTTACCACGTTTACCTTAGATTAACTGAGTCACTCAGTTAGTCTCAGTAAATTAGTAAAAAGCATACGTTCTTTTAATATGGCCCGAGTTGAGTACAAAGTGAGACTAACTAAGAAAATTTCTTCCCCCCTTACCCCAATTGAGCTAGCTTTTTATAGAACTTAGAAGTGAGCACGAAGTGAGTTGAAAACTTTTTGCGATCTGTACCAGATATTTGCTGATGTCTCATGTCACATCTATCTTAAAAGTGTGGTTAATGTTCTTTTAAATAAGAATTGCTTTAAGAAGTGGCATTTATAGTACTTTCAGTGCCTGATGAAAAAAAATTTGTGTATAAACTAAATTTTTGTGGTATAATCCGAGGTATAAACATTAGAGGTTATGTTATAATTGTGATCTGTGACTGTCATGCATTCTTTTTAGATATAAATTTGCCTCAATTTATCTTACTTCATCTCAGCTCACTTTGTCTTAATTATTCTTACAAGTGAGACAGTCGACTGGTAAAAAGAATACAGCTAATATTAGTATCATCATCATTATCATTATTATGATTATTACAAGTACTATTGATATTCAATGACTATTAATATTAGTGTTAGTAATAAGTAGTATAATGTATAATAGTAAGTTTAAGTAATAAATAGAACGTATCCCAGTGCTACAGGTAGTTGTTTTATTCCTGTAAGATGACCCACCGAGTGACCAGCAACAGCACCTATTCAGAGGCCCTTCCGACACCTATACCTACTCTACCAAAGTATCCATCGACGATACATTCATTACAATTTTATTTTCTGACGAGTCAAGGTTTTGTTTACGTTCTCCAGATGGCCGTGAAAGAATATACCGAAGAAGAGGCGAAAAGCAAATTTTTCCACAAGACTCAGTTACGGAGGAGGATCGGTAATGGTTTGGGGCAGCATAAGCATTTAAGCTAGTACTGATTTAGTCATTGTTGGCGGCGGAGCAATGACTGCTAACCGATATATTCGTGATGTGCTAGATCCACATGTAATTCCATTTGCACCGTTTATAGAAAACGAATTCATGTTTATGAACGACAACGCTCGACCACATATTGCGAGGATTGTATCTCAATATTTGGACGAAACAGAAATTCAAAGGATGAACTGGCCGTCACGTAGCCAAGACCTCAATCCAATTGAGCACGTCTGGGACATGATAGGCAGACGAGTTCGTAACCGAGTTCCTTCTCCAAGTAATTTAAATTTTTTGAGAGTTGCTTCGGTCCAAGAATGGGATCAGATTGACCAGATGGAGATTCGACATCTAATAGAGGGTATGCCACGACGCATTGAGGCAGTTATTCGCGCTCGCCGTTATTAATTTGTGATAATTATTAGTTTATTTGTTGTTTGATTTGTTTATAAAACTGTATAAAAAAATTGAGAATGTTGCATTTTCCTTAAGCCGTCACATTTCAAAAACAAATTAAGATATTTGGGGTAAATAAAAAAACGAAATGTTGGAAACAAATCAGTCTTCTTGATAGAGTTATTTGTGAGCAGATCTACTAGCAGAATTAACCTACAGGGTTAGTCAAAAGTAGAGGAAAAAATTGTTTTCTCTTCCCCCCTGTATATCCAGCAAATACTGAATTACTTCTAGATGTCCGAATAATATTCTTAAAATTACAGTATTTTATTTAAAAGTTGCTAAAAAATTCAAATAAATCAGCTTCCGCATTTAAAAGTAAGAGCATTTTTAAATAAATCATTATTTTGAATGGATCGAATTTTAAGTCGGCAAGTGTATTTTGCATGCCGTTTCTGCAACAGGATTTATTCAAGGTGCAAGCTTAATTCTTCTTCAACATCAAAAAGTTCTGACTATCATGACAATATGAATTGCGAAATGTTGGAAAAATGGATAAAAGATCAGTTAATTACAAAATTTGGATGCTCCATCTTCAATTGTGTTGGACAATGCTTCGTATCGTTCAAGAATTTTAATTCAACAACCTACTTCACCTTGGCGCAAAAGTGATATTTATCAATGTAACAAAAATCATTCACCAAATATGCTTAAATCGGAACCCCTATCAAAGGCAATATCACTCCAAAAACCCCAAATATACGCCGTAGATGAAATATTGCGTGAACATGGTCATGAGTTTCCACAACTTACGCCATATCATTACGGAATTAACGTTTTGGGAAAATATATTTTCATTTTACTTTAACTATGTTATTAACACATTCACTGGTTCGGTCGATTTCGATAAAAACACCGAGACCGCCGGAGAGGCGTTCTTGTATAGTTCTAATAGAACGGCAGAGAGATTTATCCGGTCAATGTGGATTAGTAAGTTTATTTTGTTACGAATCAAAGCAGAACCTGTCGGGCTTAGTTTTGAAAAATCGTATTCGGTGACTAGCTTTGAAGGATTTTCATTAAAATATGTGAAGTTTTTATGTATATTTGTTTTTTATAATATTGATTCTTACTAATCCATGTTTATTTTTAACTTTTTAAACGTATTTACAACAAAAATAATTTCATAACCTAATAAAAAAGCAAAAATACATCGTTGTTCTCCCGAGAGGCGTTGATTGGCACACAGTGGTTGTAAATAGGTGGCACACGGTCAATCGTCATTATGTGCCCTTGGCAGTGAATGTGTTAAATATCAAAATGACACGCCAGAAAGTGATCCTACATAAAAAAATAAAAATAGACGAATTTCACGATTTCTTCCAAAAAAATTACGAGATAATGAATTTACTCCTTTTATTGGGACCATACTGTTTATAATATAGTCAACAAGTGCCTTTTTGGTCAACTAATTATGATCGAGGTGTCATTCGATTCGGGATGGCATATAGATGATTTTTGAAAAAAATGAAGTTCCGCAAACAAAAATTGGAAAAGTTATTAACAATTAACTAAAAAAAGGAGGGTTTAGTTTTTTGCAAATATCTCAAAAACTAATAAAGATTTTTCAAATTGAAAAAAAAGATTTGATTAAAGGAGACATTTCCTAAAAAAAACCCCGACTTCCGGAACTGTAGGACCAATATTTATAATTTTCCCAGAGGGATGAAAATACGGCCGAAAACGGGTGTTCTGGCTTCCGTAAGCCACGCCTACTTTGGACACTTTATTAATAAAAATTATTTTAACATATTAAATATGAAATTTAAGAAATGAAAAAATTCGGGGGCTTACTAGATAGATAAATGAACAATAATCCGCCTGAAAAAAATTGTTATCACAATTTTTCAATTAGTTATTCAATTGTTAACTAATAATTTTTTTCTACTTGAACGTGAACATTGCAAGTGTGATAATTGTTAAACTATAAATTTGAGATTTTTTTCCTCTCTTGGAGCAATTCTTGAAAGGCTTCACAATGGATCCCCGTTGGAAAAATTAAGAAATGTTTATTTTTCAGGTTTTTATTAATAATTATTATCGTTGTTGCAAAATTAAAAACTTAAATTAATCATTGGAAAAAATTTTTTTTTTCAAATATTATTAATGATCCGTTTTTATGTTATTAGAAGCTGCATAAAAATAATTTTTTTAAATTTTTATCTGTTATTGTTTAAAAAATTGTTATAAACAAATGCGTTCTTTATTAGATAATTGAAATTTTTTTATGGAATTTCAATCTTTGATACAAATAATGATTTTTAAAAGAAAAATTGTTCCTTAAAAAAATTTTTTTATTGCTTAAAAACGCATTTGTTAATTAACAATTATTTTCTCCCACTTCTAATTAATATTAAGGAACAATTTTTTTTTTAAAATCATTATTTATTTTTCTTTCCGATATTTATTTATTTTTTCATTGTTTATTTAATAAACAATTTATTATAAACAAATAAATGTTTACCTTATATTTTTTTTCCTATTCTACTTACTGTCTAAAAACATGACATAAAAACGGATCATTAATAATATTTAAAAAAAAATTTTTTTCAACGATTTATTCAAGTTTTTAATTTTGCAACAACGATAATTATTAATAAAAACCTGAAAAATATTTTTTATTTTTTCCAACGGAGATCTATTGTGAAGCCTTTCAAGAATTGCTCAAGAGAGGGAAAAAATCTCAAATTTATAGTTTAACAATTATCACACTTGCAATGTTCATGTTCAAGCAGAAAAAAATTATTAGTTAAAAAATAATTTTGATTGATAAAAATTTTTTTCAGGCGGATTATTGTTCATTTATCTATCCAGTAAGCCCCTGAATTTTTTTCATTTCTTAAATTTCATATTTAATATGTTAATAGCTATTTGTGTATTAAGAGCGGAATGTGATAATCTGCCGAAAGCGGCAATACACTTTCTGCTCGAATTGCACACAAGATTTTTTCTGCGATCACCTTATTTTTAAACAAATAATTGAAAAAAAAACATGAAAAGTACACTTTATTAGAATGTGATGTTGAAAACATGTAACAATTACTTGTTATTTTTATTTATTGAGAATGTTTGTGACTTCTTTGCTTTATAACCCACTGCTTCTAACTTCAAAAATGCAATCAGTTTAGTGTATTTACTGATGTTAATATCATTTTTTACTTGCAAAGTGCTTCGAAGCATCGAATATTGTGACTACAAGGTTGAAGATTTTAGTTAGAGTTTTGGATTTTTCGCCAAAATAAGTCAGCAATACATTCTCCGAATATTTTTTAATTTCCTTTGAGCGGCACCAATCCATGAAAATATTGTATTGTTTTTCGTATTTACCTCTGGATTTAGTTGGCAGAAGATTAAGAGTAATATTTTTAGCAAAATCTGCTATATCTGGATGTGTGCTTGAAAATTCACTGTCACTATCCATTTTTCAAATAGCTATTTATAAACAGACAACTTTTTTATAAACTAAAAATGAAATAATGACGTTTCATTAATTCCATAGTCTACTATTTTCACAAAATAGTAGGTAGGTACTTAAATATGCAATCACTGTTGCATCTAGGTGTATAATGCATTGCCTACCTTCTGACTGTTATATTTCTACTACGTAAACTTGTCCGTATAAATCAATACTATGAAAATAGGAATCTGCAAAAACGATCAAGAAAATTGTCAATCTTAACAACGTTATATTTGTAATAAGTTGTAAATATAAATTTTTATCTTGAACTAAGAAATAAATCCTTCACTGTAGTATTGAATCAAAATAATATCAATGTATGAGGTTTAAATTATTTTATAATTTCAATAAAATTAAACATATAAAATATACACCTCCATCTATTTGTTGGTAACGTAACCTGCAGCGTTGTAAATCCAGTAACTTGTATAAATTGTAGATGTCAGTCAAATTATATAGGAATATTTATTAATTTCGTTCGAAATATCTTCAAATATTAATAAGTATTTCAACTAAAATATTCGGACTGCTCTACATTTTGTTTTAATATATCTATTATTTACTACCTTTCTTTAGTTTATTGTAAATGAAAACAGGCGAGCGGAAAAGTACGCTCTAGAGCGTAAATAATGTCAATTATGACAGATCGCGGAAAACATCAACTTTGCGGTTAGATTTGAGTGTGCAAAAGTCTACTTTGGGTAGTGATCGTAGGAAAAATAGTTTGTATTAATAAAGTGTCCAAAGTAGGCATGCCTTACGGATGCCGGAACACCCGTTTTCGGCCGTATTTTCATCCCTCTGGGAAAATGATAAATATTGGTCCTACAGTTCCGGGAGTCGGGTTTTTTTTTTAGGAAATTTCCTCCTCTTTTCAAATCTTTTTTTTAATTTGAAAAATCTTCATTAGTTTTTGAGATATTTGCAAAAAAACTAAATCCCTTTTTTTTAGTTAATTGTTAATAACTTTTGCAATTTTTGTTTGCGGAACTTAATTTTTTTCAAAAATCATCTAGATGCCATCCCGAATCGAATGACACCTCGATCATAATTTTCGGAGACTGCTGAAAAAAGTTGGCCAAAAAGGCACTTGTTGACTAGACTATTAGCACTGCAGGTTAGAACAAGTTACGTAAACAATAGAAAAAATTACATGCTCGGATCACTGCAAAACAGCAGATCTAAATTTTTTGTGAAAACACCTCGAAGAACAACGAAAGAAATTAAAAATAATTTTAAAATTCTTACTTTTGTCGTTCTTGTCGATACTGTTGTGTACAATCATCGAATAATTTCTGATCCATTTCCATGAATAATTTCAAAGCGTTGTAAATGAGTCCGTGAATGGTCTTGTTCCAATGAGTCTTAGAATTTCTGTATAAACTCGGAAACATGATGGGTAATATCTTAACAACGTTGTCAGATACCAACGACATCACATATTCGTTATTCCAGTAATACAAGGCTCGTTCAGCTACCTAAATAAAAACAATTATTAATAGTAATGTAACACTTTTGATGACCATTTCACTAGAGTAAATTGATAACTGACGAAATTTGAAGGTTTTGAACTGGCAATTTTTTGTCTTGTCGCGGCAATATTTTGACGTTCAATATATCAAATCCATGTGTATAAAATTCTATCACTCTGTGATAAAATTCAATATAAAATCTTTGTTAGTGGTTTCTAAGGAAACTCAAGTTGTTTATTTATTTATTCAACTGTCTAAAAATTATTAAAACTGTTTCAATAATTATTAACATGAATAATACAAGATTTGGAAATAATTCAATAAATGAAATAGAGAGTACAATTAAGCAAAGTATACCGCGAAATACAATGAAGACAAAAAAATCTGTGTGGGAACAGTTAGAAAATGATACTTCTGAACAAGTTATAGCAAAAATTCTTGAAGATTATGGTTTTAACATGAAAAAAAAAAGAAATGGAACTGATTATACTGAAGCTAGTGTGAAAATACTTTGGAATACGACTGCTCAAATGGTTCAGGAAAAATATTTTCTAGAATTTAACACGAAATTGATCCATTTAAAGATACCTATACATTTGCTATATTGGCCAGGGATACAAAACGTAAAAAGCTTCAGGCTGATCTGAAACCAGAAAAAGAAGTTATAACGCGTTTACCAAAGAAGAATAATTAATGGAAATGGTAGAAAGCTATTCTGAAGATAATCCTAATGGGTTACAAAAAAAGTTTTTTCATTTATGTTCGTTCGAATTAGCATGGCGTGGAAATGAAGCTGCTAATTGTGATATTAATTACTTTAAAAAAGAATATGATAATAAAGGTAATTTTACTGGCAGGATAGAATATAATCCAATCTTTTCCAAAACGACACAAGGAGGATCAAAAGCTTTATCTGGCAGTAAGTGGCTGGTAAGAAATAATGCTAACAACAATTTGTGTCCCGTTCGTTTATTTTTAAAAATTATTGAAAAAAGAGAATCCAATCCTTATCTAACAACAACAAGATTATTTTTAACAGTACATCCAAATTGGGAGAGAGGAATATGGTACAAAAATTCACCATTGGGAATTAATACAATTTCAAAGTGGACGAAAATATCGGCAGAATCAATTGGTAGAGGCACAAAAAAAATTAAAATAACCAATCATTCAGATAGAGCTTCTGCAATATCTGCATTAGCAAAAGAAGGAGTTGGTGAACAAGAAGTAATTAAGCTTATAGGACATTCTTCTGCCCATTCTTTGAAACCATATTTACAATTAAATGAAGAACATTTCCAACTTATAGAGAACCTTCGAGAAAATAAAAATAAAGAAAAGGAATCCTCAGTTTCTAAATTAAATTCATCACAGGTTATGATGCAAAACAATCCCCAAAATAATGCTGTACAATTATAATAATTATACTTTTTACATAAATGTCATTTTTTTTCATGTTATTATTTTTTTGGCTTTGTATAATTGAAGTTTGCAATAAATAAAACGTTTAAAAAAATATTTTGTTCGAAATTTTTTAATATTTCGCGAGTCATATGGACCCATAACTATGAAACTGCTTACTAGACATTTCCCACGGAAACTTATTAGATTATTTTATCTTATTACATTTGTTAAATTCAGCAAAACATTTCCAACACGTGTATAACATCATGTTAACACGAATATTATATTTTATCAAAATCAGCATTTTATATTTCTATTGTTTTATAATTGTATTATTTTTATTCAGTCTACATTTTACCTTTGTACAAAAAACTTGTTGTCATCTAAGTTTGAATAAAATTTTTAAGGTATATTTTAACTTGAAAAATCTAACTCGCGCTGGGAGAACGGCAGAGAAAAATAAAAAATACTACCGTGCAGGGAAAGTGTTTTGCAATAAAAAAGGTTACCCGCGTTCCTTTCGTCCGAGCAATGGTTTGTCCGGAAAAAATTCGGTAAAGTATGTGTTCCGCATCCGCGCGACTCTATTTTCTGAAGCGCTTCGGAGTACATTATAAACTATTGTACAGTTATAATGTAATATATAGGGTTGTCCAAAAAAAACCGGACTTTCCTTTTTTATTGATGTCGGTTTTGTTTAAAAGATAATTGATCAAGACACACTACTAATCTAATATTTCGCGTTTTGTTTAAAAAACCAAATGGCGGACACATCCAAATTTTACCAAACTTTAAAACTGACTGGAAATTTTTTGTTTCGCACTGTATATGTTTGCGAATTATTTTACGAAAGTTCAGACATTTGTGAAAGTAACGAGAGGTCAAACATAGAAATCGGTCAAAATAACATACTTGTTTTTTTCGAGCCATACATCAAACAATTTTTGACCGATTTCTATGTTTGGCCTCTCGTTACATTCACAAATGTCTGAACATTCGTAAAATATACAATACAGTGCGAAACAAAAAATTTCCAGTCAGTTTTAAAGTTTGGATGTGTCCGCCATTTGGTTTTTTAAACAAAACGCAAAAATTAGATTAGTAGTGTGTCTTGATCAATTATCTTTTAAAAAAAACCGACATCAATAAAATCGACCTATAAATAAAAAAGATATCAATAAAAAATTAAATTCCGTTTTTTTTTGGACAACCCTATATATAATAATTTTCCATTATTAGATCGTAATTTAGATAGATTATAAACGTACATACAAAAATAAAGTAGGTATATCCAAGTAATTTGTTTATCTATATCAATGTCTATAATTTTACTCCTGACTATGCCAATGTAATTTGTGAAACCGGTCAAGTAATATATATATTGTAACATTGATTTTATTTGATAATTGATATAAATATAATGAATAGTATACAATACCTACTACAATATGGGTTATTTGAGTAAATCACACAATTTTATAGAAATCCTATTAATTCGTACTGTGAAACTGAGTGCGCTCAAGAAATTTTGTACACTTACTTGGAAATGCGGAGAACTAACACATTTCGCCAATTGGCGAAACAATGGAATCATTACTTTTTGGAATTCCGCTGGTTCTATGACATCTAGTATTTCTTCAAGTTCGTTAAGGAACATCACTTCCTTGGGACTGTGCGTCTTTGGCCAATATTTCAATAAACTTTGGATAACTGATTGGGTAAGTGATGCATCCTTTTCTAAAAACTGGACTACACAGTAGGCCAACTGAGCGTGATATACCGAAAGGCTTTTTACCTTGTGTAAAGGCATTAGTGCTCTCAAAAGAAATAGCTGAAAAACGATTACAAATTATTTTCCAACACACAATAGTATCTTGTGCAACAAGTGGGAAAAGTACTTTCCCCACATGTTGCACACTATACTTTTTCTACGACTGCACAAATTTAAAGAATACAAGTAAAGTAACTATGGCTAGTAAAAGTGAAATTTGTACAATTTTGTATGGTCAAACCCTGAACGTCATTTTTTTCATTTAATTCTCTGTTATTAGAAACTACATTTTCGAATTTAAAACCTTCCAATATAATCTGACAGTTTTGTGACAACTAAGTAAGTATTTGAAGGTGACAGTAGCATACTAAGTTTTTGTCGATTTTATTTGATTCTCCATATAAATGTATGTGGCGTGGGCAAAGTGACACTTTGTAGTTCCGTAAATTGTGGGAAAAGAACTATTTTCCATAGCAGTCGTAGAATAAATAATAAAGTAATTAAGTAGTATTGAAAGTAAGATTGAAAAATCTCAAATAATAACGAAAATGGAAGAAGGATACCCAGTAAACCAAAGATAGTTGACATACTCTCGTCTACCATTTCACACTTGTGGCAAAGCGCAACAATGTTCAGGATAAAGCAACCGACGCTCTTTTCCATTTTTGACAATCTATGACATTTGATAACCTTCACCACCAAAAATACCAGCCGGTTTTACGTGAATAAGGAGACATTAATCGTCGGGTTCATCCCAACGTAGCGCTACCGGAGCGATCATCAATATAGCTAGGGACGAGCTGTACGCCAAAACGCGAACTACGATAATGAGACCCATCAGATAAGATGGGGGGGAAGTGGTGGAAGTCCTCCCCGGAGATGTACCTCGCTTAGAGAGGAACATCCTGGGTGGGACGGGCTCATCAAGGTTGTGTGTGTGTCGCGATTTGAAACAGCAGCAAACCCATTCAGAACGATAGTTTATCGTGCCACCATCGGTTCCAGCACTATGGCGTACATTTTCTTTTGTGCAGAAAAGCGCAGTGGAAAACTGAACATTTTATTTTCCACCTCCTAAAAATGTGATAAAACTGTACGCCGTTTGTTACATTTGATAGTGGAATCATAGGAGATCGGTCCAGACTCTATGACGTTCAAAAATAGTGTGGTCTAAATTTTATTTTGACCCGTTGATAGAAGCACTAAGAAATAAAAAATATTATGTAAAGGACCCCGCGCTTTTCTTATGACAAAGTGGCGTTCCGTCAAATGTTATAAATTTTGGATATGATGTTGTACTCGACTTCCCGACCAAAAGTGTCCATGGGACCAATTCAATCCTATGACTAGTTTCCGATATACAGGGTATTAAAGTTGAAAAATCCGTGTTTTTCGTGATCACGTAATTTTATTATTAACAAATAAATATGCATTTTTAATTGATGGTACCATTAATATGTTCTAGTTTATCGTAAACTTACACATAAATAGTTCAAAATGTCAAAATATCCAGGGTTGGACTCAATTATAAGAGGACGATTTTTTGGAATTCTAAGAAATTCTTATATTGAATGAAAACAAGATCAGAAATAAAAAGTAACTTCATATTCAATGTTCTGGCATCAAATATACTGGTTCCATACAGGGTGATTCTTAATGCAACCTGAAATTAGTTTTTTTTTTATATGAAATAAATAAGCTACACCATGTATTTTAAAATTAGTTTACGATGTTTAAAACGTATTGGTTACCTAGATATCAGTACTTTTCTTGAAATACAGGGTGATTTGCTCATAGATCTTGTTATTAAACCGACAAAAATTAGAGAAAATACACTTTTTCTGAATCACCCTGTATTTTATAATTAGATCCGTCAAAATGTTTAATTTATCTTGTTTTGTAATAAGCTTGAAATAGTAAATGAGCTGAAAAGATTTTATAATCTTACTATGACCAGTTTTTCAGAAACAGGGTCCCGAGGGTAGAGTACTCAGCAGAATAGGGATAGTGAACGAAATTATAATCACATTTTTATTTATGGATACATACCGAAGTGTACCGAACCATTGATAAAAAGATGAGTAAATTACAAGTATTTAATCATCCTGTAGGCATGTACTACTGTAAATTAATAATATTGAAAGTTTCATTAAAAAAAAATGAGAAAAATGGAAAGGAGAATTGCCTGGAGGATAGGGAAATATTCTCTATGGCCTACAGTTTTGGCATTTTTGTTTTATGGTCTAGTTTCGATATGTCTGTTTGGTGTATTTGTTATTTCGTTCACAGTGTCTAATTTTTATTATTTTATTTGTTCCTGTCTGGATGGATAGACGAGCCATAAACTTTTCCGATGAGGAAATTGAATCTCTTCTATTATTAGTGTAGTTCTGTTTCGTTCCACAATATTCATGGCATCTCCTTCATCGTCGGTTGAAAGTTCCTCAAAAATATCTTGGATATCGTTTGTTAACATTGCAAAATTCAAAGAAAACAAAGTAAAAGCAATCAAAATATTCACAATATAATTAATTAAGGTTATAAATGCCAAATTGTTGACAGAACCGACAGAACAGAGCAGTTATCAAATCATGAAAACCTGGGTTTTCCATAAAGTTATCTTTAATAGATACCTCTTCCACCATCAGGACCCTTTTTCTGAAAAACTGCTCATAGTAAGATTATGAAATCTTTTCAGCTCATTTACTATTTTAAGCTTATTACAAAACAAAATAAAATAAACATTTTGACGGATCTAATTATAAAATACAGGGTGATT
>CAJUYI010006089.1:0-14378 GCA_910591695.1 Galerucella pusilla
GGGGAAACTTCACTCTGCTTGGGTCTTGCAATACTGAGACCAGCAAGTCTTTGCACCTTGCCAGGTCTCATCATTGCATTCTTTTGTGTGGTCTTTGTCCACCAGACCAAAGACGCATATATGTTCCATGAACTTATCTTCCCGTCTAGTTTTTGATCTTCTTAGTAATCTTTCCTCATTCTGTAATTCTCCTTACTTCCTGTCCTATCTCCATTCTTTTAACTTGTCCGTACCAAATATTATAATAATACACTAACTTTCTAAAAGGCAGGATAAACGATTTTAATAACAAAATATTTCGTAATTGTAACGAGCGTTTGGAAAATCGTGTCGGGTATCATAAATAAATGGGTTTTAGGGGGAAGCGAGCAATATAACTACAATCAACAAAAACTTGATAATTTATTCAAAAGGTTCATTAATTCTGACCGCTGACCGCATAACAGTTTTTATTGTTCATAAACCGACCGGTACTGAAATGGATTAACGATCCGCAGAATCATAGGTTTAGGGTTGTTTTCCAGGGGGTTGAAATTGTTTATTAAAAAGATACCGGTGTTTGAAATCTAATCTGGGGTTTATTTTTTATACAGGAAGTTTCATTAAGGTTCGTCTATACAACTATAAAGGTTGAACCCAACACATTTGAATAAAATATTCTTAATTACCAAGATATACACTTTGTTATTTATAAGATGCGATATAGGGATTCCTGATGTACAAAACTGTCAAACGCGAACTAACTTTGGCTAAATATTCGAAATTGTTATGGAAATAGTGTACTACTTTTTTAAACATAAATTTTTTTATTAAACCAGAGCGAATTTAAGAAAATTGAAAGTGCATTTGATCTTATTTTTCAGCAACCTTTCCAAATCTGTTATTATTTTTTATGAACGCTATTTGGTAAAAAAGTTAGCTCGCGCTTGAGAGTTTTGTACTGGAATCCGTATGTCGCATCTTATAAATAACACAGTGTAAAGCTATTTTAGCCCCCCTGTTTCTCAATATTTTTTGCTCATACTTGTTAACTAGTTTACATATTATATCAGAACAAGTGAAAATTTAATAAGCATTAATATGAAAATTTATTCGAAATAAAATTAATTAAAACTAATAAATTTTATAACCAAATTAGTGAGATAGTGTTTTGAACATTCCATTTAAACACAAAGTACTTACTTAATATCATAGAGTAAGCAGGATAAAATTTAAAAAGGAAGTAACGGGGTGCTGAGAAAAGGAGATTACATACAAGGCAAAAATGGCTCTAATGGTGTGCAGAAACCTGGCAGGAAGAAACTGGGGCTGTAACCCAAAAATCCTAAGCCGGATGTACACTGCCATAGTGAGACCAATCATCACTTATGGAGCCATTGCGTGGAGTAGTAGAACTAGCCTATTGACGACGAGGGAAAACCTCTCAAAAATTCAAAGACTAGCCTGTATATGCATTACAGGAGCAATGAGAACATGCCCAACGGCAGCCATGGAAGTGATTCTCAACCTCACCCCTCTACATATGGTGGTGGAAAGCGTTGCAGAAAGAACAAGATACAGACTAAGTAGAGAGGGAATCATTAAAAAAACCACCTCCCCACTTCTTAGAAATCAGACAACCTGGGAAATGTCACAAGACGGTATATAACTTTTCAAAGAAATTCGTTACGGAATTGAGCAACAAGAAGGAATGGGATCCAAATACCATTGCCAGACTTGGAAAGAATGCCATTCAATAGTACACAGACGGTTCAAAAGCAGTAGAAGGAACTGGGATAGGAGTGTTCGGGCCAGGAACCAAACACTCTGAAAGCTTGGGCAAAACCCAAAGTATCTATCAAGCAGAAATCCACGCCATAAGAAAGTGCGCCCAGTTCAATATTGATAAAGGATACAGAAGACAAAGGATTATCATAATGTCGGATAGTCAAGCAGCCATTAAGGCACTGAGCTCTTGTGTAATCAGTTCCAAAATGGTGTGGGAATGCCTCGACAAACTCAATGAACTAGGCGAGAGCATTATAGTCACCTTACTATGGATTCCAGGATACACTGGAATAGAAGGAAATGAAATAGCAGATGAACTAGCAAAGAGGGGGACTGAAATGCCTTTCTGGGGGCCTGAATCCTTTTGCGGAATCAGCCCCAATGTAATATTGAAAGAAATAAGTAAAGCCGAGAAAAAGAGAAGATCTGACCATTGAAAAGATCTAGTAGGGCTTATACAATATACAATCAAAGACTCTTTTGGGTGACTACAACCTGTTAATCAAAAAAATGCATAAGTCAAAGTAAAACTGCTCTAAGAGTTTTAACAGAGATCCTAACGGGACATTGTCGCCTGAATGGGCACCTGAAAAAGCTCAAAATAATGGAGGAAGAAGAATGCAGATTTTGTGGAATGGAAGAAGAAACCTCCATCCACATACTTTCCAGCTGCACAGCACTTCAGAATCCTAGAGCACAGCACCAAGGAGATTACTGGATAGAAGAGGAACATTTACTTAAGTTGAAACCTGCAGATATCCTAAAATTCCTCCGGGAAATAGGACTAAAGGAACTACTAGTTTCTGAGACTCTCCTCAGAAACTGAGTAGAAGTAAGGGGGCACAATAGATCTTTTAGGTCTCAGTGAATGTCACCCCAAAATACATACATACAACGGGGTGCTGAAAAAATTATTACTACAGTGACCTAGAATGTAAAGGGGAAAAGATAATTTTTATCCCTACCTGGTAATAGAGAAAAACAATATTTTATCACTATTTCAAGTATACCCACCCATTTATGGCTGAAAGACCTCGGTCGATGGCCTGTTGATGCTTTAGTGTCAATAAAGTATAATTCTCTCTTCTCCCCACCCATTTATGGACAAATTGTTTGCCAAGTTTAAACAAAAAATATTGGAAGGTGTAAAAGCAATGAGCTAAAATAATTTTAAATATTTTAAACTAAATACGTTATATCTCGATAAGGAAGAAAAAATTCTTGGTAATCGTCATTATCAATCAACTTTGGATTCCGGCCAAACATTGAAACATGTTGATCATTTAAGATCAAGTTTGACTTCGAAACTAAACAAGAATATCAACAGCACCTCAACAGCAAAATGTTATACCAGATTGTCCCAAAGATTCATTTCAATTTGTCCCAGATCCTCCTCTAGAACGACCCCAACGAATAAAACGTATGACTTTACGCTTTGCCGATTACAGCATGGATTCCTAATATTAATAACGAATTCCTTAAAAAGTTGTCAATTCGAATGTTATGACAATAATTCTGTGTATTTTCACTTTGTGTTCCATTTTAATCTAGATATCTGTCACACAATTCTTATAGATATGTGTCATTCAAAGATACAACACCTATTCAGTACCTACAATGAAACAGTAAAATTATTATTATTATTATGATTAATCATGTTTTTACTCATAAAATACTTTAGAAGGATGTTGATTTTTTTCGCCATAATTTTCAGTATTCAAATAATAATAATCCTCGCACTGTATATATACAGTGTAGTACCTATGTCTATTATCTACCGACAAAATTGTATCTTATTCAATGACTTTTCTTCTGCACAACTCTTCTAATTATCTGTAATTCCATTTTATTGTGCTTAACGTAGAACGAGAGATACATTCACGATCTTCATGCATTTAATGACATAACGGGCGTACCTCTAGTTGAGTCCAAATCCTATCGCACCACAGTTTTTAACCTGTTTCGGGAATTTTTCATTTTAATCTTTTTTTATGCCCTACTTTATACACGCACTGTATAAGCCTTCATATTCCTCTTTCAAAAATTCTATCGTTAACAAAAAAAATTTGATTGAAATTCTAAATTAACTCGTGATTCGTGTAGCAGGAACTATTGTCTTTTTGTCGGCGATTTACTGAAATCATTGATGCTCTTATTAAAATCAAAGCTTCATAGATTGTGAATTGAAATGTTATGCGAAAATTTGCATTTGCGTGTTATTTCTCGTTTTATTGATTCGAAATAACTTTTGAATTTCGGTCACTTCCCTTTTAAACTAGAACACGTTGAAAGTATTTTATTACAAAGCATGTCGAATGCAAAGTGCAAGCGGTAACGCAGATAATGAGGTATTGGTGCACAGTGGCCAAAACAAAAAATGGAACAGAGTTAGTTATTTCAATATTTTTATCAGTAGTAATACTATAAGTACTTCAAAATAAATACGCGAAGCGGGAGGATTATTCTGTCGAACAGGGGTGCTATTCTCGAGTCAATTGCGTATACGAAATTTGATGGTCATCGACAATTTGCGTATGACTTGTAGTTGTAGGTATTCTCGAATCGTAGTATACGAAATAAAGCATCCGCCAGTCGTACGAATTCACACGTATGGGTACTAGGCATACGAATCTTGTATGCGAATGCGAGTTTTCATTAGGGGCATGCGCATATGGCATCTTATGATCAAAAAGAAGGGGTTAACCTCTATTTTTTGTTATGATTGTGTAAAGTTTGAAATGAAATTTCAAATTGATTTGTTTTTTGTTTGATGTGGGTGGATGGACAAGTCAATTTTATGTGAATAAGAAATATCTCAGTTGAGTTGAGTTGAGTTGTGGATGGCTTTTAATAAAATCCACCAACTCCTTACGCTGATCGGATGTTATGTTTCCCTTTGTTTTCTCCATTTGATAATATTTCTATGAATTCAGTTAAATCTAATTTTCCGTGTGTTATTTTCAACAGGCAACTACAAGATAGGTTCAAGTCAGAACGTTTTCGGGGTTTTTTCATATATAAACACAATTTTTATCATTATTATATTGTAAACATGTTGTAAACCATGAGAAAATTGACACATTGGCAGTTTTGGCACAGTGTTGTCAAGTTTTCATCCGACCACAAATTACGTAGACGAATGAAGAAGTCGTATAGTGTTCAAGAATGCACATGAGTCTTAGTATACGATTATTTCCATACGTAAAAGTTCGTATACGCTGCGTATACGTATTGTTGCGTATGAATTCGAGAATAGCACCCCTGACACGATTTATAATTATGCAGGAAGTTTGAGGTGTATAACCGTATTTATTTTGAACTTAGAACATAAAACAGACAGGAAGGAGCATTTACCAAATAAGTTGGCGTCCAAATAGAAGGTTGCAAATGGCGAATAGTCGTTTCCGTTTTGACAGTGGCGTACTGTTTGTATAGGGTATGGGATATGTAAAATTTTAAAATTGTAGCTTATATGTTTTACTATACCTAAGCTGTCCTATACAAACAATATTGTCTAGGAGCAATGAAAATACGAATATAGAATAATACTTCTGATAATACTTTCGTTTAAACTCATTTTCACCAAAAAAACTACATAAACCATGGTGTAATAGAGAAGAAGGTGTTCTCCCACGGAAGACGAATTTTTGTCATGTTCTGTGCACCTCCCAAAACGCCGCCATATTGCCAATCATATGTTTAATGTTTTGAATGACTGTCATAACTATAACCTACACAACCAAATATTACTTGTAATCGTTTATTTTTGTAATAAATTGTGAACTCTGAACATTGGAACATTAAGTGAGTGTCTTTATTGTTAAATGAAGATTTTGTCTCTTGCTTCCGTTTCAAATTCAGTTATTTGTCAAGAGTTTGAATTCGCGCGTTATTTTCTGATTGGCTGATTTTTCAATATGGCGACGTTTTGGGAGTTTTTTTTATTGGTCGTGCGCGGTAACACACCTTGTTTTCTATTACACCATGACAAACAATCTACGTCAGTCAACGTCAACTTCACAAATGAGTCATAATTAGGGTGTTGCAAATGGCGACTTCCGTCGCATTTTCTTATACAGCTAATGAATGACAAGACTCTTTCCTGTCTGTTTTATGTTCTAAGATTTTGAAGTACGTATTGTATTTGATACGATTATTATTTGTTGGGTAAATATAAACAATTTATTAATTTAGATATAAATTGGTACAATGGAATTCACAATCCACATCGACTCATTTTTGATAAACGTCAGAATATTGATGGCGATGTGGTTACTATGGAAATAAAAGTATTGTAAATTTTTTGATAGGTAGAGCTACTCTATGTATAATCACTTGTGAAATTTTTGATTGGAAGAGCTACACCCTATGTATAATCAGGTATTATCGAAATTATACGAGGTAACTTAACTAAATTTATCGTTCTGATTGGTTGAAAATGATCTTCTGTATATGTTCTTTTTGATGTATTTATCATTTTTTTGTTAATTACTTTGGGAAATTATACCACAAACTTTTTTATCTTTTTTGATTCAACGTTTTGGAAGCGTTCCAGCAACCGTTATCAAGATCAAATTTCAAAATCTGGTGCCTATCTGACATTAATGGGAAAATTCGACTAATAAGCAGTCAATAATACTTTGAAGTTTAAGAATGCAAGAACTTTGTTGTCAAATTTTTGAGGTCCTATTAAAGGTAAAAACGGAAGAATGGACTAATGTAGGTACAAAAGAGAAACTATATTTTGCGGTTAGTTCATAAGTATTTGGTGGTTTTTCTCCTTTTTTTTATTTAAAGAAGCCGTCCCTTCGCCGGCACCACCTCAGCCTCTTGGTCTTATTGTGGATACTCCTAGTGTTCTGACTAGTGACTACAACCTATTCAACCAATCCGTTCCCTGTATTAGCTAATACAGGTTCTTTACTGGTTGGTTGTATGGTTGAAATAATACCCTTCTTGGTGTGCGTTATCGATTGTGACGTATATTCGGGTTTTCGGCATGTCGTTTATTTTATTTGCTATTTTGACATAAGGCTATGGAATTAATATCACAGTTGCGCAGAGCTGTTTCGATATCCTTTTTGCATCTTCTGCATGTAAGGTCTTCGTTATACAGTTCTATTTTGTTCAGGTGCTCCTTTGTGGGCTTATCTATTAGACTGCGTTTTACGTACGAAGATCCAACGTGAAGATGCAGAAGTATGTGCGAAATTGTTGTCAAAACCAGCGCCATATTGTAAAATTGACACAATAATAATAAAATGGCTGTCGTTTGTAACGCCAATGGTTCATACGAAGCGACATAGATAAACAAGACCGATTTTGGCTACTGTGTAAGACAGTTGGCAAACTTCACGTGGCTTCTTATGTGAAACGTAGTCTACGTCTTCAGTCAAACATCCAATGGTTGAAATCATCGAAACTTTCGTCTCGGTCACATGTATCTGTGATATGAATTAACAGAAGCATGTCCAAAAAGGTATCTGATATACCATACACTCTCCTGGAAGAAAGGCTTCGTTCAGTTAGAGGAATAAAGGGAAGTGAAGGATATATCTTGCTGTAGGAGCTGTTATTATGGTTTTTAAAACCTGCCCATTCAATTTCCCAATTTTGTCTAAGATTTTCTTTTCAAAGTTATTTTATATCCCCTTCTGATTATTAGTTAATTACATGACCAGAAGAAGCGGCATCTTTAACAAGCTCATCTATTACTTTTGCATTGATTTGAGAATCTCTTTTAACCCACATACATTCATCATTTTTGTTTAAATTCTTGAGGCTTGTTAATTTTTCGAGAACGTTGACTGTAATGATGTTATTGTCAATTCATATTAATTTGCAACGTGTCCAAAACTTATTTATCAAGGTCTATTTATTGTTTACAACTAATTACAGGCAAATTACCGCACAATCAATCTTGCATTATCGAGCAATCAACAACTTTCTTAACGATTTGCAAAAGTCGATTGCAGCAATTTCGATTCATATTTCGATATCTACTATGCCCCAAATTTTTGGTACGAGCTCCTAGAACACCCTTTATATCTATCACCTTTGAATATAAAATACATCGTTTGCAATATCTCTCCTTTCTCGAATCTTGATAAAAATATTTCAATATCACTTGAAGACATTCAATCACGTATAAATATCTCTCATCCTTTTAACATTCCGTTATATAAACGAGTTTCATCAATGAATCACGTTTGAAGGTAAAACTGCAAAATGTCTAGTTTATCGATTCTCCCTACCCACTATAATATACCGACTGTTAGGGGTTATATTCCTCCAAGGGGAAATATTCGGATTTAGGTTCAATAGTTCACGCACCAGATTTAATAATTAGACATAAGAAGAATACAAAGATTTAGGTAGTTGTCAAAAAATTTTAAATTATTTGCGCTGTAAAAATATACAAGCTTGTAGCGAAAAAAAGTTATAATATTTACCTATGCAAGATTGTATACTTGCCGTAATAGATATTATGCGAACTTGAAGTTGTCGGCTCTTTGTTCGACTGTAATTCGATACGATACCGTCATAGTCCGCAATATAACTTAAGGGTCATCTACCAAATTCGACCTTGCACAATTATGCTTTGTATATTTTTTTGTTTCCCTACGTCCTCACGTTTAAGTTCACATAACGAAAGTTTTATTAGAAATATGAAAGCTCCGCAACATGTAGGTAGCCAAGCGGTACAAGCGGATTTTGGTTCACGTACTACTCTATAAGCTTCGTCAGTACTGAAGTGGGAGACCGCCGAGACCGGCGAGCGTTGTATCAACAATGGAACGGCACGCGACTACCGAAGCAGAGAGACAATGTCAGTCATAGAAGGATGGAAAAGCGAGAGATGGATTTTTATCCGATATTTTAGTGGTAGCAACCGAATTTCAATAAGGAATTGTACGGTCATAAGTAATTTGAGGATTCTGAGATTTTTATATAGTATTCATAAAGCTTCAAATTAGACTTCTTATCAATTAGTTTTTCCATTTAATCCATATTTCCAAGATAGCACAAAGACGTTTCAAAGACATCTTAAAGACGTTTGTTCACGATGTTCATGACGTTTCGAAGATGTCCGCAAATATCCAAAATATGTTTTGAAGACGTCTTTAGGACGTATATTGTTACAAAACAAGGCGTCTTTGGGACATCCATTTTTGTACGTCTTTAAGACACACAGTTTTGGACGTGTTTATATACCGTCTTTTTACTGGATGAAAATAAATGTCATAATGCCCTTTTATCTAATTCAACAAAATTGTATTATATTTATCACTGTTCTTTAACTAATTCAGCTAATAACTATTATTGAAATATTCTTCAAAGTGTTTAGATTTAGAAATGGGTTTTATTGAAAAATTTTACTTTCCACTTCTAGATACAGGTCTCCTGACTTTTCTCTTTTCTCCATAATATTCAACAACTATCTGATCTGAGTCCATTGTTAGGTTAGTTCCAAATGTTGATTCATATGATTCTCATGTTGATAGGTGATATGAATAGGAAGTGTTTGTCTATGTCGCCCTCTACCTTTCAAGTGCTTAATCATTTAGTGATGATGGAGACTTGCCCCATTAAAAATTGCTAAAAGAGTTGAACGTCCACATTACCAACATATTTAAAACGTCTTTAAAACATCCCTACAACTGCGTTTTAAACTTGTCGTAAGAAGGACGTCTTAAAAACGTCCGTTTTACGTACCAGGACGTTTGGACCAAAGTAAGACATGAACTGGACATCTTTAAGATGTAGTGTGCCATCTGGGTTAATTCTTTACAAGGGCTCATACTTTGCTTAATATGTGTAATTACCTCATGATTCGTATTTTTTTCAACAAAATTTGGTTAGCATTTCAAAATTTTTATTCGATGAGAACTCTAAGTTCAACATTAATCTACATGATATATTTTTTCCTTAATTTTCAATACATCCATTACCTCAAAATTCTTTGCCAAAAATACTTCGATATTTTGTCAAATCGCTGCCGATAGATTCCCCTTAAAGGGGATATACGATTAGATAGCTGAATTAAAAATATTACGTCCACTATACCCGTGGAGACGTTACAGTAGGACCTGAAACTTTGAAAACGTTTAAGACCGCGATGCGCATTCGTCGTGCGCTGTCCAAAAGCAATTAATTGCTGTGAGAAATCCAGCGAGTAGGTCTAGTCTAGGAAGATTATTAATAACATAGTTTCAATCAAGTCTTAAAAGCAAGATTTTAAATAGTCAACCACTGGAAGTTATCGCTAAAGTTATTCATTTTATGAGAAAAGAGGCTGTAAGTAAACAACAATCAAAAGACTTTTAAAAAGTTCAGGAGCGTGTCGCATCGACAACGGGTGTCAGTTTAAGCAGTGTTAAAAAAAGTTGTCCGTGAAATGAAGTTGATGGAAGACGATGAATGTGCATCATTTTGTAATACCAAACAAAACTGGTGCTGCAAAAACTAATTTGGGCAATTTCGATATAAGTAGGACATCTTGGACGATACATTATAAATTTTTATATATCTTAAAAACAAGCTCCAACTTGAAGACGTATACATAAAATGGAATACAATTATACAGGTTCCCGAAAAAGTCGGAAAATTTTGAAAAAGATGGGATTCCATTGGAGAAACACCAGAACCAACAGAAAATAAACGTAAAACGTAAAATCTAACACCTGACACTATATTTTCCACATCAGATGAAACGTAATCGAAACGAAAATCGCCCAAATGTATTTATGGACGGAACATACATTGCCATATAAACCAAAAGGGTTCATAAACAAACCACTGTCAAGATGGTTTCGTCAAAAATGCTCACCTTCGCCATAAACCAACTATAAAATCGGGAGAACTAGGAAAACTATAAAAAGTGGCTTCTGGGTATGCGGATACCAAACTTAGCACCAAATAGTGTTTTAGTTATCGACAATGCGTCGGCAAATAACTGCAAAATCGAGGTTTTTTTTAATATGAATAATTTTGGTTTGTAGTTAGTTATGATGATGTCGCTATTATCGCATTTTTAACATCCCCTCTACTGGTTCTACCCCGTCATTTGGATGACACGTATACACTGTTTGTTTTCGCTTCTCACCTAACCCATAGATTATAAACGCACTCCTTATGTCATCAGTCATTTTTGGTTGAGCGCGAATTTTAAACTAATGGCATTTTTATTCAAATATTTTATCTTGATAGGTAATTTCAAGCACCAAATATGTTGAAGACAATCCTGGGTATACAAAATTATGTTGCATAAGTTTTTGTTAAGATAGATAGATAGATAGATAGTTTTATTGTGTCTAAGATAAATCTTTTCACAAGGGTTCGGTACAAAATATCAAGTGAGGAATTAACATATTAGAGATACATTACGACATAGATATAGTTAATACAAAAATAAAATATCTGTGTACTTGATGGTAATGTCAATCATTCACCATGTGCAAATGCTCGCAGCTTTATGATACTAATAATGCTATGAGCTAATTCAGTAAGTTTAAAAAATCCATTTTGTGTATTATTAGTATTAAGATAGTGTACTAGGTCATCAATATTATGAACATTGTGAAAAAAACTATTTTTTCTTAGAGGGCTGTAAATGTTACATTCAAAAAGCATATGATGTAATGACTCCAGGGAATCCATATTACAGACAGTGCAATTATCAGTGCTGTTGATTATATAAAAATTTCCTTTAAAAGACAGTTTTAAAAATGTTTTACTACACGTTCTAAGTTGCGCTATTATTCTGCTTATATAGATGTGAGCGGGTATTTGCATATAACTATTATTATTTTCACCAACTAGTAAGTGTGAGTATAGTAAAGAGTAACTAGAAGCAACCTTTTTGTTCATGTCACTATCAAGCAGGCGTTTTCGCAATTTGTCTAGAATAAGTCTATCTAAACTGCGTACATATGTACTTAAATAATTTTCCCATAGACACTCACATTGCGCATAAATAAACAATTCTTTAAGTTGCGTCACCCAATTATACTTTGAATTACTATTAGATTCTAACTGAGCAAGTCGATTGAAGCAAATTTTTGAAAGTCTTGAAGAGTCCATTTCTTTCAGTTTGTTCATCCAAAGTAAGGCATGTTTGAAAACAACCATTGACAAATGATCGGAACATGTTTCCAAGCGTACAATGTAATCTGGGGTATTCTTTGACAGACTTAGAAGTTTTTTGAAAAAGTTTACCTGTACGCGCTCTATAATATCAGTGTAACGTAGACCCCATATACCAATTCCAAAGAAAAGAGAAGGTAAAATAATTGAATTGTATAAATTGATCAGCGATTCCCAAGTATTCATTTTTGACCGACACATTATATCCATTACTGCTCCAATAGCCCGATTAGCTTTGATTTTAGAATTCTTAGCCATGGTGCAAAACAAGGCTGTGGAGGAGAAATCAACACCCAAGTAGGTAAACTGCTTCACTGTTTCCAGACAATATCCACTATAATGAAATTTTTTGTTGTAATTATGTACATGGCCACTTTTTGCGAATATCATTACTTTGGTTTTATCGATATTGACTGCAAGTTTGTTATCAAAGCAATAAGACTCGAGTACCTTTAGTTTTCGCTCTATATCGATTGGAGAGTCGCTAAGAATAACTATATCATCTGCGTATTGAAGCATTAATACGTCTTTGTTGCCGTCAATAGTAAGTCCATTCAGATTTTTTGAACGAAAATAATCTTCAATGTCAGATATGAAAATAGAAAAAATCAGGGGACTAAGGAGACTTTTGTAAAACTACTATTCCTGAATTCTCGAAATATTTTAATTTGTCCATTATTGACCTATGTTAATGATAGAAAAAAGTATCAACCACTAATAGAGAAATTCAGGTTTTCAATTGGCTAGAAGAAGCAATAATTGTCAACTTAATTACAGCTAGTAGTGGGAAAAATATGTAATTTGGGTTGTTGCATGTAATATTAAGTCTTAAGCGACTCAACCAAGTATTCTAAATAAAGTATCTATCAAATAACCATTCAATTATCTTCAAAACAAATTCATCATATAGTCATTTACAATACGTTAAAACACAACCGACGTAACACAGTATCTCTATTTTTCCTTCAAAATTACAAAAGACCCATTCAATTTCATTGTTCCATTGTATTACATCTATCCCTTTATATCCATACATTACAAAATGAACTGGAATATCCGAAACGTCGGTAACAATCGCGAAACACCACTAAATTGTATCTACATACATTCGCTGTGTGTATCTAATGACGGTTGTCGGCATCAGGCATTCCCCAGGTTGGTTATTCTAAATATTAATTTTTAATGATTTTGATTGATTACAGTTCTACCTGATTTATGATGTTGTAGTTTATTACAACTCAAAGTTTTCTAACCCTAAATATCAAAAGTAAAAACTATTGTGCTGATATATTATTTATAAATTAAAATTAATACTTTACAAATTATTTAATTGCTCTTTGTCGTACATTTTTTTCATCTAGATACCATTTGTAATTCAAAATTTTCCAAATAAAGCATCGATTTGGTGTAATGACGTGTATAAAATTTTCCGAGTAACACCTGCCTCAAGATATTGTCGCACACTTCTGAAAACACCCCGCTTTTAAAATTAACGAGTAAACATTTAAATTTTCTTTGATAAAAGCTTTCGAAGCAGAAACCACTCTTAAAAAAATCTCATTATACATTCTTGTTTAAATAAGTGTTGGCATGCAAATGAGAGACAGGAAGGAGAAAAAGGAGAGACCAAAGAATAATTTAGGATTTTTTTTAATGGGGACAATTTCCGTCCAGAGTCCAATTGATGTACAGTGTGTTTCAATAAATTGATGTGTAGCGTAATTTGTAAAATTTGAATCTGATCGAACGTATAGATAGTGTTTAATTCTAGAACCATGAATAACTTAAATAATTAAATAGTTACTCAAATTTGTGATCAATGTTTGTAAATAAATAAATTTAACAGATATTTTCTTTTCAGCGAAGAAGATATACAGTGCCGAATCTGAACCCCATAGAAGAAGATGCATAGTACCAAGTGAAGTATACTATGGATATCGAGGACCAAAGGGCAGGGTAAGTCTAAAGCTAACCTAGCTAGGCACCAAAAGAATTGCTCCCAAAACAAAAATAAGCAAAATTTTAAGTGTCTTTACTTAAGTTGAAAATATTATTTGGCTAAATATCAAACTTTCCATTCGACAATTGACCGAAAATTATAAGACAGATTAAAATGTTTTTCTAGTATGTAAAAATGTATTTATTCCACTAGGTACTATCTGTTAAGTTGACAATTATTGCTTCATCTAGCCAACTGAGAAGTTGAATTTCTCTATTGGTGGTTAATAATTTTCTACTCTTAACCTAGGTCAATAATGGACAAATTCAAATATTTTGATAATTCAGGGATAGTAGCTTAACAAAAACTTGTGCAACATAATTTTGTATACCCAGGAGATTGTCTTTAACGTATTTGCTGCTTGAAATTACCTATCAAGATAAAATTATTTGAATCTAAATGCCAGTAGTTCAAAATTTGCGCTTAACCAAGAATGACTGATGACATAACGAGTACGTTCATAATA
>CAJUYI010006090.1:0-14378 GCA_910591695.1 Galerucella pusilla
GATAGCAGAACAAACATCGCCGAAAAATGATATTTTCACTGTAGTAGCATTTCGTACATTCACAACATCCGATCTCTTTGTGCAGGTAACAAAGGGCGCACAGTATTCGCAAATTTTCAAAACGCTTTTGTTTACAAGTTACAAGATGCCGCAAACTACAGAATACCGTCACGAAACAAACGAATCGAGAGAAGGAACTGTCGTTTGTTTTTGAAATGCAATGTTGCCGGCGGGCTTACAAGCGACGGCGCATGAAGCGCTTCTGCGTCGACATAGCAGTGGATTTGTATCCAGCTACATAATATAGGGTGATCCAGCCGACATAATAGCAAATTCATTTTTCGGATTTTCTTTCTACAAACCGTTGGGTTGAAGTATTTACTTTTATTTATTAGTTGAAAATATAAATAAAATGGTCATTATTTATTTTTGAATAATGTATGTACAAAACTGGTGGTATATTTTCTCAGTAAAAAACGCCCATTTTAAATAATATGGAATAGAGCCAGATTCAATAATAAAACTGCAATAGAATGATAAAAAGGAGGAATTGACCTACATATCCGTTCCTCTTGGCATTCCTTTTAAAATAATGAAACTGGATTGATCTTGTTCGGGGAAACACATATTTCATTCTAGCGGAAACAACGAATATACCTATTTATCTGCGATGACCTTAGAAATTATTGTTCTTGTCGATCTTGTCTATGTAAATCAATCAGTAAAGTTGTCATTAGATTAAGAAAACGGTAAAAAGGCACAATTTAATTAAAGTTTAGAATGTTAATGTTACGACTAAATTCTTCGTTTAGAATTATAATATGAATACGCAATCTCCATAAAATTGCCATTGGATTTGTTTTGTTTGTATTTTAAATAAATAAACACATAAATTATTCTAGGACAAATTCAAATTAAGAATATTGGGGTTACGTAATTGCGTATAATGAATAAATCGACCTTTACGGGCTCCACTATTACTTACTCAGAAATATATACTAATTATTCCATAGCTCTATAAATTACGCTTTTATTGGAAATAATGGCTATTAAAATTTTTATTTATAAGTTGTTGTGTCACTTATTATATCACCAAGTATAAAATACATTACGTTGAGCTGTATAATTAGTTATATTTTCTCGTTAGTCTAGTTTGTTTTCCGCTTAACATATCAACAAGATTATTTTCCATTTTCTGACTTTTATTTCTATCCTAAACGGGATTTGTTTATATACATATACATAATACTAGTGATAGTAAAACAAATCTTAAACATATATTTCTTGTATAAAATCTCATTTTTTGGTATAACATTTCTCCTGGGAAGGATATTTACTTTTATTTTTCAAATTTTTTAATTAAAATTATAAAAATTCCATAATATCATTCTCAAATAATTAAAATTATTTTAAAAATAATTTAATTTGGCACCTAGAGCGGCATCTGGGATCGTTTTATTTTATTTATAAATACTGCTAGGTACCCTGAAAAATAGATGGCAGCACAGAATCATTTCTGATTCAGCAACTGTAATTTTTGGTAGTGAGCATTGATTAAAAAGTTGATTAATCAATGGTAAGAGTGAAAAATACAATGTCTAGCAATATAAAAGAATACTATTCTGCAAAATACGCATACTTAATGAAAATGTCCATAAACGCTCTCTGCGAGTGGAAGAAAATTATGTAGCTTCTCACCAATAGATGTCAGACCGATTTAATATATTTCGTGGTCTGCCATTTGAATCAGTTTTTTTAATACTACAAGGAAGGGATTCAGTTAAACAAAACACATATTTATTTGTACTTATTCTTTAATAAAAAATAATGAGCCATCTGCAAATTCTCAGGCTTAAAAAGCACATTGCTTTCTTTTGTTGCTTCGTAGGTTGCGATAACATTTTTTAAATCCTCAATTTCTTTTTCGTGTTGGGTTTTCATATTTTCTATAGTTTCGGATTGTTCTTTGATAGTTTGTTCAACGGTGGCAAATTCTTGCCAAGCATTTTTCTGTACATCCTAAAAACATTTTTTCTCTTAAAACTGCTTCCTTTTGTTGCCAAAAAGAATAATTTTTACCTTCAACTGATTTTTAAGTAAGTCCATTTTATTTGCCATTTCGGATCCAATCTTTCTAACTACTTTATTTTCTTGTTGCCTCAAATTTAGAGCATTCAAAAGTTGTTCCTGTTCGGCCACCATTTCCTTGGAAAACTCCATGGCTTTGTGCAACTGTTTTTTCAAAGCAGTTCTCGACAAGTGGACACCGTTGAGGCTGTGCTCCAGCTCGAGGTGTTTTCCTTCCAATTTTCTATAAATAAAATGTTATTCTTTGTCTTATAGCTAATAATTCTAATTTAAATCACAAAGGATGAACAAAAATTCACACTACCCTTAAACCAGAAATTTTGCCCAGCCCACTAGTGTTGCAGCCAGTGGTAGGGATCTTTATCGAGCTCAATCTCAGTTTTACCGTTCCTCCGAAAGATGGCATTGGTATAACACCTGCAAGTTGAAGTGTTCTTTCTGCAGGCTGTACGAACTCAACCACTGTGTTCACCAGTGGTCACCCGTCCAAGTATTATTCGCACTCGACACTGCTTCATTGTAATTATTATAGGCTTTCCACTACAGATCTGGTTCGAATCCCTTCTTAAAATATTATTTCCAATCAAAAAATTTCATTCTACTCACTTGACATGTTTCTCTAAATGGCTAATATTATTTTCAAGCTTCTGTTTTGTGGTAACATTGTTAGAAACTTCTTTTTTTAATTCCTCAATTGTTTTTACATGGCCTTCAATACTTTTTATTAATTTTTCTTTCTCAGTTTCGTATTGCACTTTCAGTTCCTCATACCATCTGCAAGTATATTTGGAATTATTAAATTTTCTTTTAAAATATTTATTTACCAAAGGTGGACAGTATTTAAACAAATAATACTTGGAAAAGCTGAGGATATATGTGGAAGAATTAAGTTCAACAAACATTTAAGAAGGACTAAGTGGTGGGACAAGGAAATACAAACATTAGTAAAAGAAAAGAAAATTGCATGGAAAAAATACCTTCAAACAAAAACACAAGATGATAAGGAAATATATAACGGGAAAAGAAACATAGTCAAGGAAGCGGTTAAGAAAGCGAAAAGGAATTCCTGGAAAGAATTTGGAAGAGAGATGTCAAAGATACATGCATCAGATAATAGAAAATTTTGGACAACAGTAAAAAGATTACGAGGAAAAGATATAAGAGCAATAAAAATTGAAAATAACGAATTGGAGATTGAAATAAATCAAATATTAAAGACTTGGAAAGAACACTATGAAAAAACATTTAGTGACAGTTTGAAGAAGAAAACATCAAATATAGTTGAAAAGAAAGGGAACGAACATGAATACCATACACTCCAAAGAGAAGATATGGAAGAGGCTATAAAGAAACTTAAAATAGGAAAAGCCAGTGGGGAGGATGAAGTAGCGCCAGAGATGATAAAATGGTTAGGAGAAAAAGGAAAAGAATGGCTGCTCCTTATATGCAGGGAAGCATGGGACACTCAAAAAATCCCCAAAGAATGGGAAAATAATATTATATTGCCAATACATAAAAAAGGGATCAAACACTGTGCAATAATTATAGACCAATATGTTTAGCCCAAACCAGCTTTAACATGTATACGATCCGATTAAGAAGTCATATAGAAGCAAAATTAGAAGAGGAACAAGCAGCTTTCAGACCAGGAAGGCAAGCAAATGATAATATATACATTTTAAGAAGACTAATTGATAATACAATTGAAGCGGGAGAAGAAATGTATTTAACATTTATAGACTTGAAGGCAGCTTTTGATACAGTAGAAAGAGAAAAAATTTGGGAGGTATTGGAAGACCTAGAAGTACCGAAAGCCCTAATCAATATAATTAAAAGCACATACGAGACTGTCAAATTAAGAGTGCAGATAGGAGGTCGAAGATCGGAAGAGTTTTCAATGAAAAAAGGTATAAAAAAAGGTGATAGCTTAAGCCCACTTTTATTTGTTATTATTATGGACAAAATAGTGAAGGAAATGGAAAGACAAGGAGGAAATCTGGACACGATGATAGGGTACAGGAACATGGTACCGGTCAGACTAAGTAACCTAATATACGCAGACGATATCGTACTCATATCAAAATCGAGAAATAAAATGCAGAAACTAATTAACTTACTGGCAAGAGAAATAGAAAAGATGAAAATGACAGAAAGAGTAACAACCTATAACTACCTAGGAAGTATTTTAACAGAAGATGGAAAAATAGACGCAGAACTTAATAACAGAGCAAATAAATCAACAAGATTATATTATTCCTTAAATAGAACATTACTAAGCCATAAATACATTGATATAAATACAAAGATGGAAATATACAACAAAATTACAGTACCAACTATAACTTATGCCAGTGAGAACTGGGTACTGCAGAAAAAGCATGAAACAAAAATAAATGCAATGGAAATGAAATATTTAAGGAGAATAGCAGGAAAAACGAAATGGGACAAAGTAAGGAACGAAGAAATCAGAAGCATAACTAATCAAGACCCAATAATATCAAATATTAAAAAGAAGCAATTGAACTGGTTTAGCCACCTAGTAAGAATGAAGCAAGATAGAATAGCGAGAAATGTAATGGAAATGGGAATATCAAGAAAAAGACAAAGAGGAAGACCCAGGAGGAAATGGATAGACCAGATTGAAGAAATTGGAAAAAACAAAGGAAAGTCATTGGGAGAGATGAAGCTAATGCCAGGGACAGAAAAGAATGGAAAACATGGGTTCAGGAAGAACTCCAATCCGACGCCTGAGAAGGCATAAGGATAAGAGAAAGAAAGAAATTTACCAATAAAATTGCATACCTTTTACATTCGTTAACGCTTGCCGTATGCACAGCTACTGGAATGAAATTCTGCATATTATTTTTGAGATCTTCTTGAGCTTGCGTACAAGATATGTTCTTCTCTTTTAAAGCAGCATTTTCAGTTCTACACTTTATGTATTCACCATGCAATACGTCAAAATCACGATTCATTTGTTCAACTGAAAAAATATATTATATAAATACTAATAAAGAAAAAATACTGTTTAAAAATTAGACCTTTGGCTTCGTATATTTTTAAAACTTCTTCCAGCTTATCTTGTTTCAAGGAACATTTTTTAATCAAAGCGTCGTTTTGTTCTTTAGTATTTTTTAAATCTCTTCTTGCGTTTTCCAGTTCTACGCTCAGTTTGCTACTGCAATTCTCATCTTCGGTTAATTTTTTGTACAAATTTTCATTTTCTTCCACAACCTCACGCAGTTTACCTAAAAAAATATCAAGAAATCAACCAAAATACCACGAAGAAATTTTGAGACATCACCTGTAAACTTGCACATTTCAATTTCATATTCTTCGATTATTTCATCTTTTTCTTTGACAGTATCTTCATACGCATCCAATAACGGTCCCAGAGTATGTTTATTAACCTCGCCCCAAACTACTGGAATATGTTTATGATCTCTGTGAACTTCTGAAAGAATTTCTTTACTACTGGAAGATTCTAGGATATCTCTTTTGCGATAAAGTTCAGTTGAAGGCTTTTTAATGTCATTTTTACGTAACAGCTCTTGATATCTTTCTAACTGCAGATTTAACCTAAAAATTTTTTTATTTGTTGTACCAAATTTGCTCTTACATGTAAAACTAATCCACTAATGTTTCAATAGTTATGGATCACTCTATATATTGCTTAAACTTACCGATATACTACAGTTTTAAGCATGTACAAATCTTCGCTCAATTCTTTTTTCTTATTTTCTAACATTTCCTTATCTGCATTGCATCTCTCATTTTCATTATTATATTTAACAATTTCATTTCTATATTCCTCACACTTTTTACAAGTTTTTAATTTTTCTATTTCGGATTTAAGCACTTCATTTTCGTATACGACTTGTCTATAATTTTCTTCAACTTCTTCGATGTCTTTTTTAAAATGTGCATTAGCTAGCTGTAGTAGATTCACTTTTTCTCTCAATTTTGTTATTTTTCTGACAGATAATTCCTCTAGTTCATTGAATTTGAGAGTTAATTCGTTATTTTCTTCGGAAAGTCGTAAATTATCTTTAGCTAAGTGACGTTTTGATATTTTCGAATTCACGTCTGCTTCTATTGTTTCTACTATTATTTCGGTGTGGACTGGGCTTTCCTCTTTAATCAGGGAAATCGACTACAACAAAATTGCTTACTTATCTTCATTTCTTCAGTAACAATTAGTGTTTACTTTTGAAATTTTTTTAAAATAGTAAATAATAAGATTATTCGAATAATCTTAAATATTTGAGTATTTATATTATATCTGTTGAAATATTAATGAATGAATTTCAAGTGTAGGTACTTGAAAAAGAGTTGTGAAAGATAAAAAATCATGCTATACGGTTGTCAGCACTTCATTTGTGGAAGCAGCGGAGAAATATTTGGACATTACACTGGAAAAAACGCACAGCCTGAACTTACATTTGAAAAAAGAATCCGCAAAGACAGAATTACTGGCTGTACATGGAGAAATGGAGAAATTGTAATTCTGATGACACAGAAGTGGGGCAGACCTCATGAGCCCCCGACATACAAGACATTTGCTATTTCTGCGAGATTTATAGTGCTAGGAGGCAAAATGTTATGCTCAGGACGCAACTACAAGACGCCACCACCGCCAAACCGGAGGGCCTGCACAGTTTTAACACATCACGATCTCTTAGTTATCATTAAGACTACAACATATCAAAAAAAATCGAAATTCGTACGAGAGCCAAGATTACCTAAAAAATGGTGCAGGGTCCTTTTTCAACAGATAATCAATTTTTCTTGCAATCCGTATATTTCCCTAAATTTAAATACTGTTTCTACTTACATTTGCAGCCTTTTCTCCTTTATTATAATACTTTCCGGAATTGAAGTTACCAGAAAAAGTCTTTAATTTATTACAACCTTGTTCATGATTTCGATGGACTGGAACATTAGCCTTATCGTTTATTCTTGACCTTCTAGGCTTCGGTGGTACTTCAGTCATATTTTTTTTGCCCCGGGAACAAGCGACTATTTGAAATATTGGAAGCATCCTGTTAACTGCATTTTAAATACTACAAAAAAATCTCTAGAGTAAGAAAGATTGAAAAATTATAATTGTAATTTTATGTAGTAAATTTAATAGGTCATATTCCCCACAATATTGATTTATTTTCTGTGAAGAATACAAGAATTCTTAAATATTATCTAGTAAAACTATTTCAATATTTCTTATCAATACAATTATTTGAAAACCATTCTTTAATCAACTAAAACACTATAATTTCTATCTAGATTAAATAAACAACATACTTACATGTAAAATTTAAATAGGTCAAATTGAAGCATCATTCCAAACACTTTAAGAGATTAATATGACAATATTGGTGTCTTTGTTGAAGATTTGGCACTTTCTAGTTCCATGTAAACAAACAATGTTTGATTGTTACGATACGTTGCTAGGGCAACCGCAACAATACCATGCGGGTAGAGTTCACATAATACCCTTCTTGGTGTGCGTCATCGATTGTTAATGTCTTTTTAACACATTAAGTTGGAAGAAATGGAAAAAAAGGCAGGTCTGTGATTAATCCTTATCAAAATATCACAACAATGAACCGTTTAAATGAAATTCAAACGTTAACCCTAGTGGTTGAAGTTTGACCTATCAATCGAGAGAAATTACACTATTCACAATAGGATGCAAACGTACCTTTCGTAGCGGCAATGTGTCTTACGTCTTTTTCTAATGTCCCACTGACAGTTCTCGTCAGGTCTGTACTTTGTTGTTTACGGTCAATTATTATTTATGAAAATAATACAAAAATATGCCAGATTCACGGAAAAACATCAGCATTTTGAAAGTTATCAAGTATTTTCAGTTAGGAAAAGAAGCTGGTAATTATTGATTTCATAGCCTTTTCGAACTTGGCTGAATACGATCCTGATGATTTTATTTATTACATTTAAGGTTAGCTATATGTCAAAATATCAAATAAAATAAACGTCATACCCCAAACCCGGATATACGTCACAAACGATGACGCACACCAAAAGGGCTATTGAATGAACTATACATACCTTATTTTATCATAGTTTATGGTTTATTTCGAGAATCGTAGGACATAGATGGTGTATTTGCTGACATTACAGAAATCGTAATGAGATTTTGTTAATTTTACTAGTAACTAAAAGAATTATGACATACTTGCTCAGATTTCGTTGATATTAATTTTTTTTTGGTAAACTACAACTGCATAGGCATGTCATCATTTGGATGGGAATGACGTTAAGAATACTAAATTTCAAACCATGATAAAATTGAATTCAAGCAATTAGTTGAGACGCCATGAAGAAAATGGGAGATGATACATGATGTATAATGAAAGGATCGTCGCTCCTACATAGTGTCCTTTGACTTTTTCCATAACTTACTGTTTTTAGGCAAATTTAATGTGTTTTTATATCAATTACAGTTTAAAATGAGTATGCGAATCGAATCGTTCCAATTTTGACATTTTTATAGTTTTGCTAATAAAGGATATTTTGCGACACAATTTATATTTTTAAAATATTACCTTTGAATACTGATACCATCCAATAGTTAAAAAATAATACTTTTGTAGATAACAAAAGCCATTGAAACAATATCTGGTCAGGTATTCACTGGCTCAAATGGCTATATGTGGCTCTACTATTTTTATTCAAAAGAAAACTGTAATAAAATTTGTGAAAATACTCTATCCCTTGTCTCCTTCGTAAGTTATTGCTGTTGCCAGGTAATTTATTTTATCCATTTTTTGAAAAGTATGATCTTTAATCTTGATAATATGGTTCTATTCATCCCATCCTTTGAATCTTCACAACTTTGATTTCGCTGCCTTTATTTCCTTCGCTTACTGTACCATTTCTTCTTTACTTTCTCTATTTTTTATTGCGTCTTCCGCGTGTTCTAGTGATTTACCTTCCTGTGTTCTCAAGTTTCCTTTACTTATATTATTTATTACTTAGTCCATTGAAATGTTACATTTGTTAGGCCTTACCTTGCGTTTTTTAGAGGACGCAATTTTATTTTTTTGATGTGTAGGGGGGGTCAGTGTAAAGTTAAAAACAAGTTTGTGGGGTCGCAACCCTTGTCCCACGGCCACCATATTGAAAATAGGGGTTGAAATGGTTTTTACGATATATCTCTTGAACTATTTATTTGATAAAAAAAATTTATTGACATTTTTTGTTGCAAATTAAATTCTCTACAACTTTGGTCTAGTAAATAAAAAAGTTCTGACCATTTTTGTGGATCGTTTTTTGAGGAACAACTTTTATTCGCATCATTTTTTCATTAAGTCAATAGCTAAGGTTTTACAGTGCTCCGAAGTGAGTACTATTTTTAAGTACTCTTAACTATACCTATATTATACGTGTGTACTAATAATATATGTTATCAGTTATTGTTTTTTTTTTATTATAATTTTTTTAATTATAAATTTTGCAATATTATTAATAATTAATTATTGACTCTTTTTTACTCCATAACAGGATTTAACACAGCACTTGGCAGAAAACAAGTAAATGTATTTTTTTTAAAACCATCAAAAGGACGAACAGCAGAACAATTATATAGTGCGTCAGGTTTTATGTACGGAGATATCATTGCGGATAACTTGCTGTTTCTTCATGCTTTTCCCGGATGTGACACAACTTCAGCTCCTTACAATATCGGTAAAATGAAATTTGTGAAAACCCTGGAGAGACATTTAGAGTTTGCAAGTGGAATGGCATTGTTTCTCAACAAGAGAGTTGACCCTGCTTTGCTCACTGTAATTGGTGAACGTTTTTTTATCTCTTTATACGGTGGTAATAAAGATGATAATTCTCTTGACAGCCTAAGATACAAACAATTCGCCAAGGCAGTGACAAAAAGTACATTTAACTTATCTTCACTTCCTCCAACACAAGACACAGCACAATAACTGATGACATATTATTAATACACACGTATAATATAGGTATAGTTGAGAGTACTTAAAAGTAGTACTCACTTCGGAGCGCTGTAGCTATTGACTTAATGAAAAAATGATGTGATTAAAAGTTGGTCCTCAAAAAACGATCTACTGAAATGGTCGGATATCATTTTTTCGTAAAATGATTAAAAAAAAGTTACATCGAAAAATATAAATTTTTTTCTCGAATTTCTGAAGATTTTCGCTTATAACTTTTTTATTTATAGTTCTACGACAAAAAGTTACTGGACCAAATTTGTAGAGAATTTAATTTGCAACAAAAAATGTTGACACATTTTTTTATCAAATAAATAGTTTATGAGATAAATCGTAAAAACCATTTCAACCCCTATTTTCAAGATGGCGGCCGTGGGACAAGGGTGGCGACCCCATAAACTTGGTTTTAGCTTTACACTGACCCCCCCTACACATCAAAAAAATAAAATTACGTCCTCTAAAAAACGCAACCCCAAATGTAACTTTTCAATGGACTAACTACGCGATCAAAGATCAAAGTGAATAAAGTCACCTCCTTGATACCTGCGTTATATTGTCATTGTTATTAACCTTATAAGCTAGTACTTTCAATGACTTTATCAATTGATTTCGCTCTTTTGGAAGTCCTTAAATAACTTTACAAAATCAATATATTCGTTGATCTTTTCCATAATCTTTTTTATTGTATGTATGTTGTATCATGATAATACCTACTCTATGATGACTCTGCAGAATACATAAGGATCCTGATCAGCTCACCTTTATTGGACGGCTTTGACGTATTTTTCTGTAAGCGATCGAGTTCCGCACATCATCTATATCTATAAGCAGAAGATTTGGAAGAATTACTTCGTCGAAAAACGTTGATTTAAAACGTTCAAAGTCATCGTCATCAAATTCAGTTAAATTACTTTGAAAGTTGTAGAATATTTTTCGAAATTGTAATACAATTTCATTGGTATCTATCTAATAAAGAAAAAAGAAATTTAGCTCATGCGAATATAGACCGCTGAGGTGGTAAACATGTTTTGAATAATTTTTACAAAAAACTAGTAATTGCTAGCATACAATTAGGCCAGCTCTGACACTTTACCTTTGTCTGAAGATAAAAAAATATATTAAATTTATGTGCAGTAATTATTTTAAAGTGGTTATTACTATATATTATTATTAAAACGTAATGTTGACAAAAATATTACTTTGTTAAAAATAAAGTGGACATGGGTAAGTACGCAACGAAAGAAATTTTACGCATCTTCCTCTAGTTTTATATGGAATAATTTTGAGAAAATGTAGTGTATTCCAATAAATATTCTCACTTTATAGTTTTACATTCGTCAAAGTCAAAAATGTTGGTGTTTATGCTATATATAGTTTTATGGTGAAAATAATATCTTCAAAGAGATATATCGTCATAACTCACTTTTATGTACCGTTCTTTAGGTATCTTGAAGTGTTTCCAATGCAATTTTGTTTGCAATATTTATTATGTATTTTTTTATTGGTTTTTATAGTTTGTCAGTTGAAAAAACCCCCCCAAAAAATGGTATGGCTTGTTGTGCTGGACCACATTTTGAGCATCTGTTGTAGCCTTTTCTGCATATTTTTAAACAAATTCCTAATTTATTACTCCTCAAATGTGGACATAATTCTAATATGGAAAAATCTGTTAGTCTACCAGTTTTATTAAACTTTTCACTAACTTACTGTTTCTTGTTATATTTCTATTAGCATATAAATTATTAAAGATTATTTAAATTTAATAGTTTTTAAATATGTTATTTTAACTCCAAAGAAAATGCTATAACTCCTAATTCATGACATTCAGTTATAGGGAGCACTAGATGAAAAATAATCAGTATTTCTAAAATATTTCAAAAGGCAAGACATATGGCCGGGAGAACCATTTGAAATAAATAACAAAGAAAGATATGACAACAATGTAAATCCACAAGATATTTGCCCAACAAAATCTATACAAATTGTGTGATCCGATCCAGAGATAATTGAGGTGTTCCATACTTAAAACTCACTCTGTATAATAAAACAATTACGATGAATATTTAATTTTTTTCCCTAAATACGTTTTATTTACCACGTATTGTTGTTGCAGGTTTTACAATAATCTTGTTAATCAAATCGCTCCAAATTTTAATAAGCTTAACATTAGGAACAGTTGCGGTGAATCCTGGATGTGAATATTCCCAATATTTCGCCGTTGGAACTAAGTACTACATTTATAATCAGGAGTATCCATACTTTTATGGACCTGGAACTGATTGCTTATGGACGGGTCAAAGTCCAGCTGGTACCAAAATTGTTATTACGTGTGATGTAAAACTTCCAAGTGTAAGTAATATTACTTTATGATGGACTTATTGTGTAAATGTATTCGCAAATTAACTAGAACTCAAAATTATATTTTTAGAGTCAAAACTGCAAGGGCGATCGACTGAAAATATCCTTAAATGGCGATGTAAATTTCGCTGATTCCAGGAACTATTGTGGCACTGGCTCAGTTTCGTTAATTTCTAATGCTAATTATATTGCTGTTGGTAAGAATACTTATTATTATTAAATTGTAAATTCACACAATAAGTTTGGAGCACAAACAGCCCAAAAAATTAAGCAGCTATTTCCATTTAATAGAATTTTACAGAAGACCATTGAAACAATATAGATAGCTCTTATAAAATTCTTCAGAAAATCTGAAAAACCATAAACATTGTTATATTTTAATATTTCAATATAATAAATGCAGTCATGTATAGCATTTTTTGAATTTAGAGGTTATGTTTGAAAGAATACACTAATACAAATCTATTGACTGTAGCATACACTGTGTTATTATAAGATGCGACATTCCTGTACAAAACTGCCAAACGCAAGCTAACTTTTTACGAAATAGCGTTCATAAAAAATAATAGCAGATTTGGAGAGGTCGTTGAAAAATAAGTTCAAGTGCATTTTTAATTTTCTTAAATTCGTTCTGGTTTAATAATAGCTATTTATGCCATCAGTAACGAAATGCCTAATTTTGTGTAACGCGTGAGATTTTTGCGGAACGAACGAAGTGAGTTTCGCAAAAACTCACAAGTTACACAAAATTTCATTTCGTAACGTATTGCATACAAGATTTTTTCTAATTTTGAAGAAAGTAATAAAAAAATAAAATTTATTATATGTAATTGATAAAAATTTGGAAAACATAAATTTAGTTTGTTACTGTTACTTCATGTTAGTTGTCAGCTTGATATTTTGTAAAAAAGTATAGACGGAAGGTTTTTAGCGAGATTGATATATTTTTAGTTTTATTTTAAAAAAATGAGTGATTCAAGTTCTGAAGAGCTACCAAGCGATATTGAAGAGGCAGCAGGTAATGCTCTATTATCAGTAATTCCCAAAAAGTCAAAGGCAGTTTATGATTTGGCATACGAAAAATTTGTTACGTGGTGTGATGAGAAGAAAATTAAACATGTTAATGAGAAAGATTTACTTGCATATTTTGAGGGTAAGAAAGATCTAAAAGTTTCCATATTATGGACACTTTACTCAATGTTAAGGTCTGAACTAAATCTGAAAAGGAGTATTGATATTAAAAAATATACAAATTTGGTAGCATATATTAAAAGGCAAGCGGACGGGTACAGAGCTAAAAAGTCAAAAGTTTTTATTAAAGAAGATTTTGCCAAATTTTTAGTGGAAGCTGATGACAAAGAATACTTAATGGCTAAGGTTGCAATGATAATTAGAATGGCAGGAGCATACAGAAAAGCAGAATTAACATTCCTTCCAGTCGAAAATGTTATAGACGAAGGAAGCCATTTTCGTGTTGGTATCCCACCTTCAAAAACAAAAGTTATACGGCAGTTTGCAATTACTCACTGGAGACATTGAAAATACGAATCTTGTTGAAATATTAAGAAAGTATATTAAGTTGCGTCCCCAGATTCTTAAACACAACAGATTTTTTGTAAAATATGCGAATGGAAAATGTACCAGAAATCCTGTGGGAATTAACACATTTAGCAGTCTGCCAAAAGTTATTGCAGAATTTCTTGGTCTTTCAAATCCTGTTCTATATACTGCCACTTTCCTAGCAGATATTTTAAAATTAAAGAGGCATGGATGTCGGAAATCTACCTCTGTTGTGGAGGGATATTTTGAAAATTCCATGAATAATAAAAAACTTATAGCGCAAGAAATATTTGGTGAAACATCTAATACAATGTGCGCCGCTTCCCAAGTAACAGCAAGCTCGAGCAATGAAAAAAATATGTCGTCGGGAATTAATTTGAATAATTG
>CAJUYI010006091.1:2077-14378 GCA_910591695.1 Galerucella pusilla
TAAATTAAGTGTCGTGGACAAAGTATAGTATTCTACTCGCAATTTATGGCCATAATTCACTTGGGTGACTTGCGCCCCTCGCCTGCGGCTCGTGACGCAAACGTCACCCATCGTGAATTATGGCTATCATAAATTGCTTGTTTAATAATATACTATTTAATTCATTTTAGCGTGAATTCTGATAAAAATAGAATGTGATTGGCTAACGAGAGTGAATTCTTTTTATTATTCACTGGTAGGAAGAATTTATATCATTATGCAGCTGAATATGTAAAAATTGTTTGTGTGTTATTATTTAGTCGTGGAGAAATATATTTCTTGCTCTTATTGTTTTTTAAGTTTTAAGATTTCGAACAAGAAATGTTGATCGCACTGCTTTAGTGATGAATGCATTGTAATGCACACTAGGTAATTCAAGAAGGAGGAGGGATTATAATCATTAGATTAGCCGTTCCCCTTCTTGATAAGCGTGTTAAAAAGTATTGGATATTTTTCAAAAATGGGAAGGGGGAATGCACTCAATACTTTGTAACGCGCATATCAAGTTAATCAAGAAGGTGAAGAGTGAATCCAATGATTATATTCCCTTCCCCTTCTTGAATATATTGATGTTCATTACAAAGTATTGGGTATTTTTTAAGGGGAAGGGAGAATGGATGGTCATTGTGAATTCAATGTACCGGGTGGTCCAATAATCCGATCTCTCGGCTATATATCAGAAACTATTCATGTTATAACTTTAGGAGAAAAAATTCCTTAGCAAAAGTGGACAAGAGAAATTGCTGGAAAATACTTTCAAGTTTCTAGGTTAACCGCTAGGGGGCGTAACTTGTAAAGAAACATTTAAAAACCAGTTTTTTGTGAAATATGCCCAATTATACCCAGTGTTAAATGAGTAAACTAAAAAAGTTCTAAATTTCGCACAAATTTGTTCAAGCACTTTTTATTCTATTCTTCCAAATAAGGGGTGGGGGAAAGTGGGAAAGTGTTTGTAAATAAATACCTATAACTTTGGTTTGAATCAACCGATTTCAATGAAATTAGTGTCAATAGAAAGAGTGTAGATGAATTAATTACATCTACTATGAAACAATGGCATTTACTTTTAGTTGTCATAGGTAGAGGGTACTTTCGAATGAAAAAAATTAAAATTTGTTTTCCTCAAGAATGTTCAATGGAAACACCTAATTATTGTGAATTAAAATGGAACTGGATTAAATTCTCAACAAAATGGCGCAAACCGCATGTTGATAGCTTTTGTCGAACTCGAGATATAAATAAAAACGCATAAACATAAATAAGTATAGTATTGACTCACTCTGTATTATAACTTAAAATTGAATATGTAAAAAAAAGATCATACATAAATTTCGATCATTAAGACTTAATGTCCAATTAAATGCTGCTTCAATCTCAGGTTACTGCAATTGTTAAATCTGCTAGAAGAACAACCGCATATCATGTCAAAAATTTTGTGTGCAGACGAGGCTATGCTTAATAGTGCGGGTGGTGTTAATCTGGTTTTAAAACTGGTTTTAAAATTTTTCTTCATAGGCTACGCCCCCTAGCCGTTAACCTAGAAACTTTAAAGTAATTTCTCTTGTCCACTTTTCCCAAGGAATTTTTTTTCCTAAAGTTATAACATGAATAGTTTCTGATATATAGCCGAGAGATCGGCTTATTGGACCACCCGGTACATTCCCCTTTTTTGAAATTGTAAAAAATGTTAGTTGAATACACATTACCCAAACGAGGTGGCAAATGTGCACATTTACCGGAAAATGTATATTACATTTGCCGCAATATCTACTTTTACCGTAACATTAACATATACAGACCTTTATGTTCATTTGTAATAAACCAGTGGCCCGCGACACGTGTAGGTTTCATTATTTTAATGCTAATGTTAATGCTAATCGACGCTACAGGGGACATTCAAAATCTTTGAATTTTCACGAGACTAGACGGTCTTTAAGCAGCCATTAAATACATATTAATTTATTATAAACTAGTTATACTCGTACCTTCAATCGTGAAGCTTGTTCTGCACTTTTTGGATGAACAAAAATCGTGAAACTCGCGTCATCGTCACCGAACACTTTCCATGTTTCCTATCATAGGCATACCATGAAATTTTTATAAGGGATCAAGTCAGTCAAATCTACCAAAGACACATCGTGAAAGTATTAAAAGGAGTTGACTTTTTCGAGAAAATTCCACACTCTTGTGATTTTTAACCAATCAGAACGTGTATTTCTGTCAGATCACCATAGCAACCAACCGATGAATTATACTGGAAATTTTTTTGACGTTTATAATGGCAGAATATTTTTTTTGACAATCTAATTTTTATTTGTTTACATAGGTAATAATTTTGATTAATTTCAACAAAAAGCCTAAATTTTTTCTAAATTCATGGACCATTATGATTGATGTTTATATTAAAAACGCAATTATTGTATACTAAGGCAGGTTGATTCGAAGTTGCTTGCTCTTGATTTAGAGATTCTTGAACTGGTTTTGCACAAATTGAAGCAGACCTCATTGCGTCAATTATATCCTGATGATGGCCCGACTCAATTTGCAGATATGGTTTTATGGAGTGACTGCTACTTCGCCCTGTTATTTTAATCAATTGCTGTTTTCCAATTCCCGTTTTGGCTAGAGTTAAAACAGCAGAATGATTTGTTATCTTGATCTTGTTGACGTCGATTCCAATCACTGATGCCGCCGATTTGAACCAGGAAGATATTGTATTTTGTCCAACTGGGCTGTTCTTGTACCAACCTTTGGAATTGGGGTGGTGCCAGTTTTGATTTAGAGTTAAAAATAAACGATTAGTTTTGATGAGTTGGTCTCGCTTGCTTATTAGTTTTTTGAACAGTCTTACTGGGCATAATGCTTCATTGAATGTATTCGGTACAACCCACTTACTGTCTGCCATTCTTTTTGAACCGCCTTGAGTGGTCTTGGAGAAAACTGTGTTATACTCAATGCGTCCTGTTGGTTTCCCTTGATTGTCAATTTCCTCCACAAAATATTCTATTGTTGCTGCCGCTCCTTCATTTCCTCTCCAGGCCAATTCATGAGCAGCAATGTGAAAGAAGTTTCTTTGCAATCCTTTTGGAGTGTTTTCGTCCCAAAGCTCAATAATCTTTATCAATTCGTCTGCTGATAGTGCGGATTAACTTGCCTTTCTCTTGGTTGGATCTATTTGTAGCTTTAGACACTTAGCATTTTTTGCAGCTCTTGTGTTGACAAATTCTATGTCAGAGAATGGATTAAATTTGCGATTATACCTTTCGAAAAAATATTCCTGCAACTGCTTAGCTGTAGAATTCCATAGAACTTTGATAACACTCTTCTTGTAGTCTTCGGAGTTCTTTTTTCGCATGTTGAAGGCATAGTCTTCAAGAATGAGCGCTAGTTCTTCCACAGGTAAATCCGCTCTGTCGAAATCATACGCTTTTTCTGTGCAAAAGTTTATGCTTCCATACACTTGCCTTCGATTTCCTAGTATTCGCTGGTGTCATCTGCTTAATATTCTGGCGAATATTTTCTTTACTTTCTTGACCGAAGCGAGACATTTTTCTACGTCGTGCTGTTTTGACTAATTTTTGACAGAAATAATTTCTAGTTTAGAATTTCACTGAGTTGCCATGGTAACTGAATAATCAAGTGGACAAAACCTGTTTTGCAAGAACTTGATGAAGACGAAAATTGATGTTGTTGGAAACACATTTGGTGTGGAATTCTCTTACCGAATACCACACGAGGTCAAATTAAATCCGGAAATTTTTTCGAGCTCATGAATATTCTGGAAATTATCCCGAGTCGAAGACGGGGAAATAATTTGACCTCTAGTGGTATTACTAGTGAAAATTTATTTTAATCATAAACGTACGATTAAATTTTATAGGGAAAATTTATTCGTTGGAATGTATAGATCATGGGCGTATGGTAAAATCTTTGAGGGAGTTGATTTATTACTAAAAATACCCATAGTACGATTTATTTTTTATGGTAAATTGAGCTATTTGTTCAAATATTTATATCATGGGCGTACAATTAAGTTTTTCAGGGGGTTGATTTATTCCTAAAACTCCACATTCATCGTGGACTTAATTACGATGTATTTTTTATAAGGAGTTGATTTATTTCATGAAAATTCTTATATCATGAGCGTACCTTTGAATTATGAAATGTAGTTAATTTATTTGTCATATAGGCGCACCTCTGAATTTTCTGAATTCCAACATACCATCATCGTACAATGGAATGCATAGAATACATTTTTGTTTTCACTTTTGTCGGTAGCCTCATCACTGGCAATTTTTTTTAAATTGGAGTACACAACAGTACACTATACAGAGTGTCCAGTAATATTTTGATTATTTTTGTATCTGATTATGCTAAAACAAATGACAATTTAAAGCAATTTGATACTATATTCACTTTTGTTTTAGGTTACAAAAACATCCCCCGAAATATGGGATTCGACCTTGCAACAGCGAAAATAATTTTGAAACAGTTGGCCCAATTCCATGCAGTACCCATAGCGTTAAAGCAAAAAGATCCAGAAACGTTCGAAAAAAAAGTTAAGGCCAGCATGTCCTGCATGTATGCCCCACCACCACGTCCTCCAATCGAAGGGTTCATGCAACTTATCTACATGATCATGAGACAATTTGATACCTGTAAGCATCTAATACCAAAAATGCAGAAATCTGCGCAAAGATATCGAACGCCACGCGACGATCTTAAAGAACCGTTTGCTACATTAAGCCACCAAGATTTTTGGATAAACAATATAATGGTTAAGTTCCATCAAGAGACTCCTGTTGCGTGTAAGTTTCTCGATTTCCAGCTATACAATTACGACTCACCCGCTGCTGATCTATTTTTCTTTTTATTTTCAAGTATTCGACTGGACGTTTTGCAAAGTAATTTGAATAACTTATTGAAATATTATCACAAACAATTTCAAGAGACTTTAAATAGTCTGAATTGTTATCTCAATTTTTCTTATGATACATTATTGGAGGAAATTGCTTCGACTACAGAATGGGAGCTTGCTCACACTATTTTTTTGTACATGGTTGTTATCAATAGTCCAGAAGGCGGTGTACCATTACCTAGCGATAAGAAAAAAACCATCAACTCTTCACAAATACCTATTGCAGAAAGCACTAAAGAAAGGATACGATGGATGTGCGAGGAATGCGAGAAAAGAGGATGGCTGAACTTTTAAAATTATATATTACATAGAATTATTTGTAAAACCAAATGAAATGTAAATAAAGTGTTTTTTGTCCATAATAGACCTGGAGCCTGTTACCTATTATTTATTTAAAATAATAAGGCAAGATAAATTGCAACGGCGACTCAATGTGGAGAGCAGCTCAGGTGTGAATTCGGAGACCAAACTAAAATCAGTTTAGGGAGTAAGTAGTCTTACCGGTTCGCGGGTAATCCTACTTTATTTAAGTTATTGAAGTTATATTGAAGTTAATGAGATAATAGATAAAGTTAAGAAATTAAATAAATTCAATAAGTTAATAAATCAAGTTAAGGAATGTAATTAAAGTTAATCAAGAAAGGTAAGTGGGCGCCATCCTGAATAATATTAGTCGACTTGTTTTTCACCTCACAACTCTCTTTCAACAAACCTGGAAATGTTGGAAGGGAAGGAATATGAACAACGTTGTTATATTTACAAGTTGTATAATGACTTTAAACTAATATCACAGTAAATAAAAAAAATGTTATTGTTTGTTTGTTGAAGCAAGTGGTTTTACTTTCCTCATTTTCTTCGGATAGGTCCTACGTGTCTGAGATGTCTCTACCTCATAGAAACTACTTCGTCCGGAAAATTGGCAGGTACAAAGTGGCAGGTACGAAGTGGCAGGTACTAAGTCTCAGGTACTAAGTCGCAGGTACTAAGTCGCAGGTACTAAGTCGCAGGTACTAAGTTCCAGGTACTAAGTACATTCACCTTGAATGCACTTTAGGAAAAAAAGAGTTTGAGGTAAACCTCTCACAATAAATTGAAAATTAACCTTATTGGTTCATGGTTCACAGGAAAAAGAAAGCTTATTCTTACCACTCTCTATTAAAATTGAACTATGCGATGAGCAATCGACATACGTTGTATATCCCTTTCCTATTCACATGCTCCGCTTCGAGAAAGAATTTACATATTAATAGTGTGTTCTTAATTTCTATCTCTATAGGAGAGAAGAATTGAAATATTTGACCAATATCAGTGTATACTGATCCTCACCAGCGGAGATTATCCGTCGCACATTAAATGTAAAAATTTGCCTTTCAGCGGTGATCGGTGTTACAGGTTCTCGACGAGAATCACATGTTGGTAAGGAAAAAGGACTGGCTACTCGCCGTCCGGTAGATATTTAAATATTTCAATGATAGTGGCCAAATATAATGTTACAAGCCGAGAGGGTTTTTGCATGTATCATAGTCTCCACGCCGAGGCTTTGGGGGTTGATAGACAAAGTTATTCCCCACTTTGATTTCCCTGTGTGGCACTCCAAAAGTGTAGCTTTTAGGGGGGTGTGTAATTAATATCCAAGGTTATTTTTGCGGCTGTTAACCCTATAATAAATCCTGTATAAATGGATGATTTAAAATTTTGTGACAGGTATGTGTCTTGATTTGTGTTATATCACGACTTAAAATGTATTTGTATATCCATGATAAAACAACGAATCTATTTGAGTTGGCTTTCCATTTATTTGTATAAACTAATTTATTTTGAATAAAATATACCGTATGATCTAGAAACTGAAGGAAAATATCAAACCTCCCAATTTGTATCTTAAATTGGTCGGACAAAAAATATAAACTTCAGATACTATTCATTTCATACGTTTGGGTTGTGGCCAGGCACTTTAACTGAATCTTTATACCATTTGCCATTCTATCTACTTCCATTCCAGAAGCTTCTTGTCTTGTATATAGACCACTAGTTTGACGGGTTGGATTTTCCAGTACTTGTAATGGTTGCATTATTTCCTAGATCCGTTTATATCGGCTATAGATATTTGATAAATCTAGCAATATGTTTTTCCCGAGAATCTCGTTAAACGTCTTAACTTAATAAAAGTTACGACAGCAATATCTTTTTGTGGGTATTTCCGAGGATTACTTATAGTTCTTGAAATATTTGTTAGTGGGGAAAAGGATTCTAAAGGTTACCTCCAGCCGAATTTATCGTGCCGTCCTGCCGTATCGTTTATATTTTTAGTTTTCCGCTGAGTATCGTGATAGTTCCGTAACGTTGTCATCGTGCCGAGAATCGCATGCCACATCTACCGTATCGTTTGTACATATTTAAAATTTCTGGCGCCCTATAATAGATTTATCAATTATATCAACGACCCTTAGCTCTCCAAACAAACCCACGAGTGCCGTCCGCGTGCGTCCAACTGTTTATCGTCTCTATCGTCCCGATTCAGCACCATAATTTTTGGAATTCAAGTACCTAAACTCCGTACCGAACAGTTGTGACGTAACAAAGTTCTGCAAATTACGCGTGTTGAACAATGTCGCTCTCTTCATAACGTGTTTACGTACAACGTTTTATCTAATTCCGCGCTTTTATAATATTCAATAAAATCTTTAATTACAATGATAATATTGAAGTGGAATCAAATGGTGTTAGAAGTATTGTTACTATGATGTATTCTTCCAGAAAATTGACTTACTTTAAATAACTGTGTCCTGAATAATGTTATTTATGTTTATAAATCTCAAAATAGTATTGAATTAAAATAATGGGTTAATTGTACAGTTTAAATAATGAAATAATTGTCAGTTTTGACAGTACCTACCTAATTAATAAATTATTCTTTGAAACTCATGTGGTATCTCTATGTTGAAACATAAACAGTTACGTAAAGTTTTTACATAACTACTTTTCATACCTGATATTTGAAGGTTATGAAAAATGTGACGTTACCTAACGTCAAGGAGTGACGTAAAGTGACGTTCTGCTCACAGCTTTCTTCGATGCGTAGTACATCACTAGTTCTTACCATAAGGTCGTACTGTTATACATATGTTGCACATACTGAATACCTTAAGGTTATATTGTGCTGTATGCGTGATGCAATGCAAAAAAACGTGGAAGACAATTCGTTGGTTTTGCATGACGATTATTTTTTTCACTTGTCAAAATCTGACATTTTGGTGGTTTCAGCCAATAGCAGTACGTTATTCTAGCCAATCATTCGGTATTATACTGATAATTCTGCTTCCTCATCGATAATGCCTTGTTTACATTGAAACGTCAAAATTTTACTTTGAATTTGTCAGTATTGACAACTAAAAGTGCTTCGAAGTTCATTGAATAATGATCTCAAACCAATTCAGTGCCATCACCCAAGATAATATTGAACATTTAATACATTTTAAATTGTTGAAAAAAATAATCATCCCAAATACAACTCGCTCTTCAAATTTTATCACATAATTTTTTATTTTCATCACTCAAACTTGTTTATTTGAGGCAAAAACATTCAAACAAACCGAATTTAGATAAAATCCCTCGTCCTAACGGACTCGTGATTTTATCAATCGGTTTGTTTTCATATTTTTGCCAAAAAAACAAGTTTTCGTGGAAAAGAAAAAATTATCGATGAAATTTGAAGCACTCGTGGTATTACCTTTGATAATGCACCCGCTCATACATCTTCGCTTGTTGGTAGTTGTTTGTTCAGAACCAATACCATAAACATGCCTCAGCCAACAAATTCACCGGACTTGAACCCTGTGGCTTCTTTCTGTTTCCAAAACTCGATCCATGAAAAGAGGTTTGCCATGACTGGGAAAATACCGCATTGCTGAAGGAACTCAAGGACATACCAGAAAGTGCATTTCAGAAGTGCTTGGAAGATTGGAAAAAGCGCTGGTACAAATGTATTATATCTAAGAAGGATTACTTTGAAGGCGACAAAAGGAATATTGATTGATAAATAAATATTTTCATTACACACAAAACTTATAAGAAAACTTTTTTATCTATTAACATCTTTTTCTTTTCTTTTCAAATGATAATTTCCAGTCAACCCTGTATTCTTCATAGTTTATATATATTTATCAATTATTATTTAATGGATCATCTGAATTTTTTTATGTTGACATCCGCCTAATATTTGAACGATAACTTAGAAACGCGACCTTCACCTACCAATGTCGTCTGAGTTGATATTAAGCTTCATCGCTATACTTTAAGCTTCCCAGTTGAAAAGTAACCATTAAGTGCGCGGAACTGTAAAAGAAAACTAAAGGTCTCTACCAAAATAATGGCGTTACTTAAAATAGAAAAACTAGAAGAACTGTTAAGTCCGTATACAAATGGAGGCAAGCAAATTGTGAGCACAAAAATAACACCATTAACAAAACCCGGTGAAAATTATGGCAGCGAAATGCTGAAAGTGGACATTTTAATGAAAGATAAAAATGGGAAACAAGAAGAGTTGAATGTTGTTGCTAAACTTATTCCCATAAATGAATATGCGAGGATAATTTTTAATGTGCAATTTTCTTTTAATGTAGAAGCAAAATTTTATAGTAGCATTGTACCGACTCTGCAGGAATTCCAAAAGAAAGAAGGAATCAAAAATGTCATCGATTCATTTCCAAAATATTATTGTGCAAGAAATAATTTACAAAATAATTCTGATGTTGTCGATGATGATGCTGTACTTGTATTGGAAAATTTGAAAGCTAGAGGTAAGAAACTATGATCAGCATCCACTGTTGTTCTTTTAATAATTATTTACTGCGTACCTTTCACAAATTTAAAATTGTTCCATTTGCTTCTCGGACCATTTTGTTACATTATACAGTGTGAAAACCACTTATGGAATAAAATTCTTTATGTCATTATTTTAGGAAACTATAAAAAATGCCGAGACACGTCAACTTTTGAATTGAGTTCTGCGTTATGTAAACATAGATGTAAATGTACAGGGTGATTCACACAAGTATGCCATAGTCGGTGTTGTTTTTTTTTAATGAAACACCCTGTATATTTGCATATTTTTGAAATCCTCTCAACGAACCGATTCCAACAAACTAAATAATGTATGGTCAATTATGAATTATACAGGGCGAAATTTTAAAATTAATTATTCATTACACTTGAAATATTGGTACTTTTTTAAATTAGCTAAATATGGATTTATCAAAAATCTAAACTAACTAATTATTAGACGTATTTGTATATTAAACAAAACCTGCTACGTCCATAAATTTCACCTAAAAATTGCCTAAAAACGCCAATAATTAAATAATGTGGATTGTTTTGAATCGGTAAATAATGTGGATTGTTTTCTATTCTGTCAGTTATTGATGTGTTGACAGTTTATACTGAAAAAGTAAAATCTTTGTCAAACACTCTTCCCTTGTCGACATAACAATGAAATATTTAACTAACCGAATTGAGATTTTAATGATGATCGGGTACGGGGATAACTGCAGAAGTCAAGTTGAAGTGGCAAACTTATTTAATCACAGGTATCCCGAATTGCCTAATATTTCACAAAGTACTGTGTCTAAAATTCATGCACAATTCAGAGAACTTGGACATGTCAAACCATTGAAAAGAAAACCACACTTCGTTGAAGATGATGTGAAAGTGGATATTTTGTAAAGTATCGAAAAGAGACCAACTTCAAGTACACGTCAAATTGCCCGTGAAAATAATGTTAGTCATACAACAGAAATGAGATAGCTCTTGGTTCCATTCTTTTTTCTGACGAATCAACATTCACATTGAATGGAGAGGTAAACCGACAGAACTGTAGATATTGGTCAGCAGAGAATCCTAATTGGATGCGTGAGACACATACTAAGTACCCTCAAAAGGTCAACGTTTGGGCCGGTATCATAGGCGACCATATTATTGGTCCTATATTTATAGATGGAAATTTGACAGCTGAAAAATATTTAAATATGCTTAGAAATTAAGTTATTCCTGCGTTGGCAAATTTATATCCCAACTCAATAGATCCTAGCTTACCGAATGAAAATGTTTGGCTCCAGCAAGACGGGGCAACACCCCATTATGCTTTAATGGTAAGAACTATTTAGATGAACTAATTAGATGAAATCTCTCCCAATAAATGGATTGGACGAAGAGGTTCTATTGAGTGGCCAGCTAGATCGCCAGACCTTACGCCGTTAGATTTTTTTCTGTGGGGTTATCTCAAGGCACTAATCAACTTTAATGATGGTTACTTAGTAATGAATACCTTATATCAGGATTAAACAGGGGCATTTTTCACGCTAAGGTGCCTTTCATAGCGACTTTACAATACACAAAACGGGCAACGGATAGAAGGTGAAATATATTATAACATAGGGATAGACACGAGGAACAAGACTGAACAGATATACACTGAAACAGACATTCAATAATAAATTATTCCTTTAGTTCTCTTTAAAAACTCACATATTTAGGATATCTGCAAGCTTTAGTTTAAGTAGTTGTTCCTCTTCTATCCAGTACTCTCCTATGTGTTGACTCTCAATTGCCATGCAAACCGCTAGTATATGGTTAAGGGTTTTTTCTTCCATGCCAGGTGCCCATACGGGTGACAGTATCCCGTTGGGACACCTGTTGAAGTTCTTAGTGTGGTTTTACACCGACAAAGGCATTCATTGTGTTTGCTTGTGTATTTCCGCATACCATTTTTGAAATGATTACACAAGAGCTCAGTGCTTTAATGGCTAATTGAATATCCGACACTATAATCCTTTTTCTCTTATATCCTTTATTAATATAGAACTTTCTTTTTTTTTATTCAATTGCAAATCTACAATCTACTCAATAAGTATCCAGTAATAAGTAGATGATGTGGTTTCTTGCTAAATGACTTGAAGCGGGCACCATCCACTGATGGGTCTCCGTTGATCACCCTATGAGGTCTTCTGGCCAGCGTCTTTTCAATCTTCTCTGTTCCATTGGATCAGTATAAAGGTTGGATATTAGTGGATTTTGATGGTTTTCATTGCGGTTTTTGTTTCTCATTGCTGATGTCTGAATAACTTCATTGATGGTTGGAATACCGAGATCAGTATGTAATGTGTGGTTGCTTATAAACCATGGAGCATTAGCTATTATACGAAGAGTTTTAGATTGGAACGTTTGCAATATCTTAGTGTTCGGTGGCTTACTGCAGCCCCATAGCTCTATGCCATAGGTCCATATTGGTTTTAGGATGATATTGTATATTAGAATCTTATTTTCTATTGTTAACTGTGAACCTCTGCC
>CAJUYI010006093.1:0-14374 GCA_910591695.1 Galerucella pusilla
CATAATTCACGACTAGAGATGGGGGTACAATATGAAATAAACTTTTAAATCTGTGTATTTTGTTCAGTAAATTTGTTTCTGAAATATATCGTATCGATAAAATATCGAAATCTTTAGTATTGATACTTTTCATACCTAACGATATTTCCTAATATTAAGTATTTCAAAACAATATATTGATAACGGTACGTTGTATTGATACTTTACACAGTATCACCCATCTCTATATATGTCAAATTATTTAATTTTGACGTTAGTAATACCAAATTGTTACGAACTTGCTATATTACTGCAACGATGAATTCATTGAATTCGGATAGTGGAAATAAACGTTCTTGTACACCAACTGAAATGAAAAAATCGGCGAAATTAACGACTGTAGGACTGCTGCCAGAAAAATCGAAAGATAACTATATGTTTACATATTATAACTTCATGAACTGGAGGTTAGTTGACTTTTATTTAATAAAGAAATCAAGGGTCGTGGACAAAGTATAGTATTCTACTCGCAATTTATGGCCAATATTCACTCGGGTGACTTGCGCGTCACCCAGCGTGAATAATGGCTATCATAAATTGCTCGTTTAATAATATACTATTATACGCTCTTATTATTTTATTATTTTCAAGTAGTATTCACTCTATTTTAAAAAAATTAGGTTTGTTCGTAGAAAGAATTTCCAATCGATTGAATATTTGTCAAACTCTGACATTCCGTTTGTAATTCGTTGTAAATCGATGGGCAATTTTTGTTGTAAGAACGGGTGGAGAATTTTGACAATTTGACATTGATATCTTTGATAAAAATGAACTGTATGCTCATCATCACTTGAAGAAGAGCTGAAAAAAATTAAGAATAAGTAAATAATTTTGTAATGTGTGTGTCATTCTTTGGCCATCCTAATAAGAAGCCAGAGATGTTTTTTTAAAATGTCCGGTATTACAACATACAAATTATTTTATTCATGTTTCATTGTAGAAGGAACTGACTGGTTAGCTATTTTCATGTTTTTTCTTCACTATAATAGAAAAAAGTAAAAATTTGTCACTTTCTTCAGCATCACAATACGCTTGTTCTCATGTTCAAACTGAAAATTTGATCCCGGTCAGCAAATTATTCTGATAATTGGCAACTGAACCGAAACCGCAAATTTCTTTCTTCGAACAAAGGATTTTTGGATCACCAACTGCCAAATTGTTTCTACGAACGCTTTTTTTTATGCGCATGCCTCTGACGGATTCTGATAGTTTTTGACTGTTCTACGAACAAACCTACTGTTCCTTCGGAAACTCTCCAATATCTGCAACTATGAATCTTTTCACTCCGAGTACATACTCTTCACTTAGTCCGGCAAAACAATGTAATCGCTGAATGTAGGTCATTTAGGACGGTGGGGAAACAATTTGTACGTAGAACAGTCAGAAGTGATGAAGAACTCTTAGGTCATTTTTTTCAAAGACACCACTGTTATGATGTCAAAATTTCCCACCCGTTTTTACAACAAAAATGAATTAAATTATAATCCTTGCAAGTCGAATGTACTAAAGTTGTGACGCGTTTCGCTAAATATTAGCTTTCTCAAACTAGTGGAGGTAGGTATAATCAAACAATCTCAATTCATACCTCATACCTGATACTGAATTTTACGGATATTGACAAAAGTATTATAATCTATTGACCTAGAAATGAAAAGTGTCTAAATAAGAGATTAGCTAAAGTACAAATAGAAAAAATTGACCTTTACCCTGACGTCACTAACAATGAACAGTAGTGAGCACAAACTTTATATCCCTCATCCTTTTCTACTGACAGTAAAAACACATCATACAATATACGTACACTTGTCTTTCAAGCAATGACATATATTCTTATGTAACTCTAATTATTACTTCCAAATGTTGAAAAGAGATAGCACCAAAAACGATTAATCGGTTGTATTCATAAGAATTAATTTTGACCTCTTATGACAACTGTCATTATTTTGATACATCGAGTTTTGTTCAAATCGTTCCATCATTTGCATTCAGATAAATTCTATGAAATCAGTTTTTTATTCCACGACAAGTACAGATTTTTCTGTTTCGCATTTAATTAATATTTCCAACTTAACCTCACTTCTTAGACGGTGGCTGAACAAGATAAACAAGCAGTCAACGTATTTACGCACACGACAAGGTAATTGTAGCCATTTTTGACTCATTGATTGATTCTTTTTTTTTTTTTTTTTCATTTCTTGGGAAATTAAACCACAATATTTTCAAATTCTTTATTTCAACGTTTCGGTAGCGTTCCAGCTACCGTTGTCAAGAAAAAATGAGTAGAAATGAATTTTTATCCCTAACTGACACAACAGAAAAAATTTGACAACTAGACAATCAAAAATTATCTTGAAGTTTAAGACTGCAAAATTTTTGTTATCAAATTTGTATTAAGGTCCATTCATAGTAGATCATATCTGTGGCAAAATGTGAAATGAAATATTTCATTTTATGACATTTCAACGATATGATAGTCTACTAGAAATAGAATCCAGTGAAGTGCACGTTCCAGGAATATATGGGATAGCGCGTTTTTTTTTTCTTATATTGGAAATGTTGTTAATAAAACGCGTTTCTTGATAGTTTTTTTGTGTATGAATATTTAAGTTTTTGAAATATGTATACTCAGTTTTGTGATTTTGTGTATTGAAATGTGTATCGATTAACAACTATTCAAATTATAAATCATAAAAAAACCTGGATAAAAACTTATGATGTTATCCTGATAACGCAGGTAATTGATTATTGGAAATTTCTCTTTCTAACATTGGTAACCAAATTTGACTACATTCGGCTGAAATACTAGCTACACATTTATCTGCATTTAGTTGTATTAAAGCACTTTCTTTGATTTTCCGTCTTTTATTATTGGGTTCTTTTAATATTATTTTTGATTGATTGATATCGCGAGGTTAGTAGATATGACGTCAGGGTAAAGGTCAATTTTTCTACTTGTATTTAACAAGTTTACCTGGAAATTAATTCACAGCAATCTTTCCGTAACCTTTCTAGGTAGAAAGGTTTAATAAGGGAGAATTGTTGATATCTATTTGGTCGATAAGAAGATTATCTGAATATTTTTGTTTTTATCGGTCATCAAATGAACTATAATCAAATTTAAAATACTGTTAATAAAAAAAAGTAACAGTAACAATAGAATCAACCATCTATCACAGTTTCACTACGTCGACTAATAAGCTCTTATGGGCTTACAAAGTTGGTAGCACTTAAACGATTACCATTATAATCAGGAAATAATAAAGATTCACTTTCAGCGGTGCATATCATATTCGTTATTATAATAAATATATCACAGTTATTCGATTACAATGCGGAAGATGTTCACTTTGGTTATCAAAAAAACTGTGTAAACGTTGTATTGTTATAATAAAGGAATAAGAAGAAAATCCATCAACAACGATTTTATCTAACGTTCGCGTATCCCATTCCCATATATCTGTCATAACGAATGTCATCATAGAATTTCCAAGATCGAGAATTATTCCAGAACGCAACCAGAACAATGCGGCAGCCGAACATGTTATCTTTTTCCGTTCGTACCATAAATAAGTCAATTATAAGTATGTCCAGCAAAGAAACGAACCGAGACAGAAATGAACCACGATCAATGACGTACATTTTATCCCATATATGTTAAAGAATATGGATTCTTTCAAACCTTATCTTGTGAAATGATTGGATTGAATGGAAGCTATATTTTATTTAAGTTAATTGAGTTGTTTCATTATTCCAAGCTTCGCAATGTGGAAATTATTGATTAAATATGGTTGATAAATGTTCACTAAGGATATCACGTGATCTAATATCACCGTCCAGGACAATAATGTGGTCAACTGGCCATTGTCTATAATTGGTTTTTGTAATTTTCCCCAAAAACAAAGTTTAGGACGCAAGGAAATTAGTCTTTAGTTTATAGAATGTCGCGGCGTTTTTAACCTAAAGTTTAGTGTTATGTAACAAAAGATCCAAAGTATTTATGATCCTTGCTGTTTTGAGCACGCCCATGCTCTGTTGTATATTAATGGTGAGTCGTTTCTTCAGTTGCTTATACTGTTTCTTGAAAAAATCTTAATTTAGTCTCACTCAGTTTGATTTTGAACTAGTACTTGGAATCCTTGAAAGGATTCGGTATAATACATTTTTTCTACAATCACACTGAAAAGTAGGCTATTTCGCTTGCCATTGACAACGAAAAGTTGACGTTTCTTGAGGAGAGTTACTTTACGCTCGCCGAGCGTAAAAAATGGCAAAACGCTCGTTGCCCGTAAAGAACCGATACTACAAAACACAATTGTATTGACAGTGACAGATATAAAAGTTTGAAACGACAGATTTTAGGAGTTTTTATGAATTCTACTTCATATTTGTTTTTAATAGTTACAATCAAGTAATTGCAGCAAAAACATGACATTATTGCATTCGAGTGATTACTGCTCTCCGCTTCTCTCAAGCAATAATGTATCACTTTTCGCTCTTAATACATAAATAACTATTTATCACTTAGGCCCAGTCTTTCCAAGTCTAAATGAAGTTGTGAATAATATATATTTATTGAATAAGCACTCAATACAATAAACATTCGGCCATCCCCTAGACCTGGGTACACGCCTCCGATGCGCGCGCACAGTTACACTTTATCTCTCTTTCAAGTTCAGAATACCACCTACTAGTGAATTCCCAACATTTGGCCATCCCCTAGACCTGAGTGCACGCCTCCGATGCGCGCAAACAGTTATACTTTCTCTCTCTTTCAAGCTGTTTTTCTCATATTTTCCTTGTCGTACTTGTGTAATCCAGGAAGGTTCCATAAGAAATTACGTTATCTGTATATGTACTCTGTCTGTCTATTCTTTCATACACGTCATAGATGCGCGGGACTTTGTAATCACAACAGAGTGTATATATATATATAAATATATATATGTATATACTCTCTCGACTTCGTGAACACAACAGCGTATAGGTTAGAACACGCACGGCTTGCTAAATACATACGTTCTGAAATTGTAATATAAAAATATGATTTGTTTTTGAATTTATTGAAATTCATTCATTATTATTATTATTTTTTATTATTTATTATTTACAAAAAACCTGTATAAACTCAACAAAAATAATCGACGCGACACCACACTGTTCAATGCGAAATAGAAATAGAAATTGCAGCATGTAATACCTTTCTTCGCATCTAATACACATGAGAGCTCATGGCAGCATGTGTTGAATGCATTGATATAGACTCGTAGGTTGATGGTTCGCGCCCGGACTATGGTAAAATTTTTTTCAATTTATTTGCTTTCTATGAGAGAGAAAGATACAGACAGAGAAACATGCGATGCGCACAGCTTACAATAGCTTCCTATATCAAAAAGTGTCGTGACAAAACTTTTCGTAAGAATTTTATCCGTCTAGCCTCCTTTCACAACGCGCGATAAGGAACTTCGTTCCAAAAGATGAACACTTTTCCAAATTTGCTATGGGATTCTTCAAGCACTGGCAGCGTTGTACGAAAACCATAATGACCACACCCTCCGAATTACATAATTGGTGATTTTCATCGACCAGCTGACTTCTTATTGGCAAGCGCGTGCGTGTACTCTTCCCTCTTACTTCGTCAATTGACTGATATTGATTTATCCAGTGGCGTTGGTATTGTCAGTGACCTTTGTATTTTCAGTTTTACTTGGTAAAATAGGTACCGTACGCCATTTGTGCGTTTGACAGATAAGAGCCATGTTTTTTCTCGCCTCTTACCGATGCCGCGTAGCTTTAGATAAACTTGCCAAACTATACTTGATGCATTACTTTCGTTTCAGGATGTTACAAAAAAAAAGGAAGGAAGGAAGATTGAATCCCTTCTAGACCAGAGGCTCCCGAACTTTTTTCTGTCGGAGATCCCTTGCCAGGTTTTTCGGTATTTGGTTGAACCCCCTGCTCGCCTGATATTGATTTCTTGGAAATTTCCAACTGTAGTGAAGTTGAGTGTTAAAAAACACAAGACATGATAAGATTTATATATTTAAACAAATCAAAATAATATTTGTACATCTTATATAAAATATACGTAACATAGAATAAACTGAGCAATAATTAAATGTTTTTGGTGGAAAAGATAAACCTGATGCTTCAATAATAAACTATCATCATTTTGCGTTAATTTGGTAACGATTAATCATAAATCTCCGGCTAATCAGGCTAATGATGTCCAGTCTGTTTTTTTGTTAGGAGATTGGTAACAGCGCTGAACCCCCTTTCGACTAGGTATGACGATTGGAAGGAAATGAAAAATTTTCAATTGACGGCTGTTTGAACTATTTAATTAACCTCTCTGTGCACCTGAATCTGTTGGTCATGAATTACGTAGCTCTGGCTTTTTCCGTAGCCTAACATTTCAATTGTTATTCAATTCGATAGAGGAGTTTAGTCTAAGGTCTCTCTAGGAACTTCTGGCAAGTCACCATTTCATTTCTGTTATTCTGTCACTAGTTATGTTATATCTTCCATTTCTATTTTTCTTAGGTTGCTTTATCTATGACGACACGTAATATGAATGCAAGTAAATACTTCAATGCTTTTTACCCTGGCATTGAAGTGCTTCAATCGCACTTTGAGACCATTGCAAAGTCATGGTACGAGGGCAATAAGTGCAACGAATTGGATCAAACCAGACCAGACTCATCAATTCCATTCATTGGTCCTAAAGCCTTCAGCCTAGTCGCAAAGTCGACAAGGGAGTGGGTGGCATAGAAATGTCGGAAATAGTGGTAGTCTTACCAGACTAGTGACAAGCAAAACAGGCTCGCAAAACTGAAAGGTCATATGCCCTCATTGCGTTATATCGTTGAATTTGGTATAAAAACCCATTGTACCTCAAACTATAGGTACAATTGACATTTTTTATTTTTCAGATGAAAATATTCATTACTTCCGGAGTTATAGGCTGTCAAAAAGATCTTTGAGCATCCTGTTTTTTTTTTAATTATTCATTTTGCTTGTGTATTGTTTTATTCTTGGCACTGACAATTAAACATAAATTAAAATTCTAATCAGGAAATCATTTAAAAATAATACCCATTTCCTTCACAAGTACCGAATATACTAATTGAAATCATCAGCAATATAAATACTAAATACAATCTTATCCACTTTTGATCTTCCGATTTAGGCCAGTTCAAAGAGAAAGAAGTTGTTGAAAATTATTCCTTCTTACACTGTTACAACATTTAGCGATAATGTTATCTTAACAAACATCTTTCAGACGCCAATTGTCATTTGCAAGGTACTTTGTGTTAAATGAAATAATTTTCCAGTCGTCTGCATCCAGCTCAGGTGTCCACTGGAAACAAAATTTTATTGATAGTAGTCTCGAAACTGAGCACTAATGTAAATAGGCCTGAGGACAATCGCTAGTCGTCTAGACTAATTGTCTCATCCCTACTCTCGAGATATGGACTATAATCACATCCAAAAAATCGTCATTCATAAATATGTTCTAAAATTAATGTGCCATTATCACTTTTTCAAGAAAATATCACTCAACAAGGTTACTTCTAAACAATTAGTCCAGGGCATAGGAAAAATTTGGGGCCCAACAGATATCGAGATGCGGTTTTCTGCATTGTGTTCAGAAAGGTCCCAGAAAAGACTGGGAAAAATGTGAGTTAGCACTTTTTTGAAAAACGCCTTCTGGGGAAGGAATGACAGCGTGCATGAAAATCGCTCTAAACTCGTTACTTGGAAGTTTTCGGGAATGCTTAATACTATTCTGGCATTTGAATTTCCCGGGGGCGCTCAGGGGCGCCTCTGCAGGGGTATCCGGGGGTCATTCTGGGGGGAAATCGCATAGTCCATGTAAATGGCCCCAAAATCGTTACTCGGGGGTTTTCGGGGATGCCGAACTTGATTCTGGCATCAGAATTACCCGTGTGCGTTCAGGGGCGCCTCTGCAAGGGTATCCGGGGGGAAATCGCATTATCCATGTAAATAGCTCAATAATCGTTACTCGGGGGTTTTCGGGGATGCCAAGTAACAAGTTTGGAGCGCTTCCTATCGACTATGCAATTTTACCCCAAAACCAGCACCCGGGTAATTCTAATGCCAGAATTGGATTCAGCATCCCCAAAAAGCCCCGAGTAACGAGTTTGGAGCGATTTTCATGCACGCTGCTATTCCTCCCCCAATTCACCACCCGCGCACCCCCACAGAGCCACCCCTGTGCACCCCCGGGTAATTATAATGCACGAGTAACGATTTCCGAGCGAATTTTCCCATCGTTCCCATAATGGTGCAAGTAAATGATGCAATTGGGAAATGCATTTTCCGGCCCAGAAGGTGTTTTTCAAAAAAGTGCTAACCCACATTTTTCCCAGTCTCTTCTGGGACCTTCCCCTTCGATATCTGTTGTGCTCCAAAGTTTCCTCTACTCGGGTGATTTTGTTCGGAATACCCTGAACTAAATAACCATAACTAACATTTATCTGAATATTCCATAAGCGACTTGATAAATAAATTTTTTGTGACAAAAATTTGAAAGGTGGTTTTCGAAGACCCAAGAAACTGGTATGGGGAATACTAATACAAATAGATAATGGTCAATTAACGTATTCTTTCAAAATACATGGTTGTTCTATTTGAAAAAAAAAAAACAAGAAATCGAGTACGCGATGATTGTGGACGCTGTTTTTATTCCAGTTTTCACAGCACCCTGTATAGTAAAAAAGGCAATTTTAAAATGTAAACGATTAATCGGTATATGGTGAATAGTTCCTGGGGAATTTGAAAAAAATTAAAGAATATATAGGGTTTCCCATGTGCAAAAACGAATTCATGAACAGCTTACGATATAACAGAAAGGTTCAAATAGATGGCAATATATTCATTAAATAGCTTAATCTTCTTTCCAATTCTCATGATTCGGATACCTTCAGCTCTCGAGATATTTTTAATTGACCGTTTATCTGCCGCACCCTGTATACACTATTGAAAAAACTAGACAATAACGCGAATCCATATTTCTGCGAACTGAAAACACATATATCTACTAGCGACAGTCACATAACCTGCTGTGCGTGACTCTAGTCGACACGGAATTGTTTTGGTTACGAGTCTGAAGTCACTGTCCCCCATACTGATACTTTTGCAAATAGGCAGTAATTTAAGCACACTTCGACCGAATAAATGACAGTGCATCATAATTCATAGTACGCTTCTATAATCGTCCAGTTGCTACTTATTCAATTATATCGATGAAATAGACTTTTTCTATGACCGTGCGTTTCAACCCACTTTCCCGCACGCATTTTATCTTTGAAAGTGTCACTTTCCCGCACTAGTGCCGGAAAGTGAAATTATGCAAATTTTGACCTTATTAGATAGTTTTTTACTTCGGAAGTTATAACTATTGTTACAACAGGAGAATAAATAGTCCATCATATAAAATCTTCATCTTTTCTAGCTTTTTGTTGCATTTTCATTTTTTTTGGAAACAACTACCGAAACACCCGGTTTTGATATAAGAAAAATATATCAAAAAAAATTATTTCATCTACAAATGACTTAAACCCGTTGCCGTCACCTTCATCGTCATCTTTATGTTACCTGCAACAGATGCCATCCTCATCAACGTCATCTAGTTACCAGTTTACACCAAATAACTCCACTGGATCGGCAATTTCAAGTAATTTACCGAATGCAACAAATTGTGTTTCTAATATTAATATTTATAATAATAATAATAATTATTGTTTTTGGTTGAAGTTTTGTATACCTATGTATGTTGAAATAAAATAACTTTTAAAAAAATGGGTTGGTATACTTTTTTGTATATACGGTCGTAGAAAAATTAATGTTCCTAACTCATGCGTTAAGTGTCTTTCCCGCCCTTGACCGCTTGCCCGAACTCCGCTTCGCGTTGTTCGGATCAACTGCAGTCCCTTCCGGGAAGAGTCAGTTTCCGCACTTGTTAGGAAAATAACTATTTTGCTTCGCATTGTTTTGTACTGGGACTGTCTACAAAAACTCAATCCCGGTCAACCACAGTAAGAGAACGCTTGAGGCTCGAATATATAGTAGGCAATGAAATTGCGGAGACCAGGAATGAAAGGTTTTTGGGATGGCAACCTAGATCGACTGATGTATCACAATAAACCTCATTTCTTAAGTTTTTTCAAATGATAGCAATGTATTTCTCGAAACAAAATGTGAAATTTTATTTCTAAATTAAATTATAGGTACTCTTCTACCTTATAGGATCTTAAAACTGAACGGAAAACAAGAGTAGACTATTTAAAACGTTAATCTCATCATTATAGTTATGTAAAAATGGTCCAAACTGATACCAATTTCAAATTTGCACATTTAAAATGTTAGTTGGACATGATGATCGCAAACGTTTCTATGACGAAGCAGCTCACCTTTTCAACGATTAAATTCTGAATGACCTCTCATATGTGAATCTTTTATAAACACTAGGGTGGACAAAAAAAACTTTGAATTCTTTTTCACCATGAAAATGTCGTTTGAGATGACAACAAAAAATCTGGTAAATTTTGAGCCCTTAATATTAATGTTAAGAGGTGACTCATCGTAATTTTTTATTTCCCATTTGAACAACATAGGAATTTTTTCGTTTGGATTCTACTGCACTTGAACGAATAAATCTCTCGTCAAAATCAATACATATCCTTGTAGGAAATTTAACGATCTACAAAAATGGTTTGAGCTGATTTCTCGCTGAGTTGACTCATCAATTAGACGAAGTGTTTGTTTGTCAGGTTTGTTGGTGCGTTATCAGTGTAGTTTGAAAGCGGAGTATTAAGAAAACGGAGCTAATTACTAGATGTTGATTGTCCAGGGAGGTCTCAAAGAAACCAGAGAATAGAACATAAAATATATCAATAACAACGACTTGTCCAAATTCTTATTCTTATCTTTAACTCTTTGTCAGTAATACAAAAAAAAAACATTTTTAATATTCATTCGAAATACACAAAAGTATTAATTTTAGCCCAATATACATGTTGCGCTAAAGTTTTTTTTGTCCCACCCTAATAAACACATTTAATGAAACTGGTATTGTGAAGGATATTCCATGGTCTGGTTGACCGAAAGGTGAAGATAACACTTCAGATGTTTAGATCTTTTCGGCGAATATTGCCCGGAAGAAACCGAAAAGTTCCCGCTAGTTATCGAAAATTTCCCTGCCGGTCCGAAGCTACAGTAACGTGTGTTAAAATTGCGCATTTGTCATTTTGATATATGCCAACTTTTTAAATTCGTTAAAATATCGCGGTTTGGAGGTTTGGACACGATTCTTCAATATTTTTGGGAATCAAACCACAATAATTATTGTGGTTCGATTCCCAAAAAAATAAGAGAGAAAAGAGGATATAATTCTTCAAGTTTTATCCAAGAAAAAGTGACTGGAAGTAAACCCAAGAATACAATTCAAATTACAAACTAACGTAATTTTATTTCTTCTAGTCGAGGAATATTCTACCGAATTACACTCGTGTATCAAAATAAATCTGATAATTTTTTGCTATACTTATGATAAAATCAGTTAATTTGAGGTAATTTAATTAGAAAAAGCCAATCAGAATAACATTATTCTGGAACTTAATCCCATGGGCACTTCTCGCTCTAATACGCTGCCATTGATAGATTTTGATTTATTCCGATTTTGACGTTGCAAGTATTCAAAATTTAAAAAAATAATCAATTTGGCATTCAAATTATTGACAAATGCAAAAAAGGCGTTTCCATAATATTTTAGGCGATTCAACATTATTAGAATTAGAATTCTTGGTTTTTTGTTCAACTGGCTATCGTTTAGTTTCAATAAAATATTTTTTGCTGGCCTATAATGAAACATGAATAATTCAAAGCGCCCTTTCACAGCATGCTTACCGTTTGATAGCTGGCGTTAATAAGGAACATAAATTTGCTTGATTTGTGTTAGCAATTGTTCAGGAAACTAACGAAGGTAATTGTTCAAGAAAAAACCGCGGGAATCTAAAGATGAAAACACATAATACGTATAGTTCAATACTACAGGTAGTTTTATGCAACTAAATTAATTGAAAATAAACGATTTCCCCCTTCAACACAATTGAAATAACGAATATACTCTGTATTCTCAAAAATCGTACTAATCATTGAAATAGACTACTGAAGAGAAAAATAAATACCCCGTATCCTATTTACATTCCCATTTTTCCATAGTGTTAATTAGTAAGTAAACACTTATTAATATGCATGGCACGATTGTGTCACCGCGTTCTTACATTTTTTCTTCCTGCCAATTAAGCACGATCCCGATATCGAAAAAAAAATTAATTATAGCAAAACTGCTTCAAGTACGTTCGGATATATTGTATTTAACGGCTTGTTGGTCGGAAGACGTGTCAATTAATTTCAAAAGATGGTACTTCACTTAAAAAAAAAGCAACCGTTGGCGTTAACTATACATACAAACTAAGTACTTCTGAGTGGTTTTTGTTCAATTTCGTGATAAAATTAACAGTAAAAATCTAACGTTAATATTGACAATGTATGAAACATTTCTATACAGGATGTCTAAGGAGTCCTTATATTAGTAGCTACTGATTCGGAACCAACTTGGTGCAATTAATGAAGCTCTCCTGGTACTGATTCTGGATACAGTGGACCAATTTGCTATGAAAGGAGTTCAGGTCTAAGTTATAGACAGAAAGCACCGACTGAAAATGCCATTGGATTGGGTGAAGAGAAATATCTTGGACTAAAACGACCGCAAATCAAGTACCTACCGGTATGAAATGGAATAAAAACAAAACAAAGTCACCATTAACTTTCAAGACTCGAAACAAAAGTCTTGCTAAACTTCGACAGAAAGTAATCATTACTGGTCCAATACATTCCGAACTAATGTCTGGACAGAATAGGACAAATCGAAAACAGCAAGCATTAACTCGGCCTAGAAAAATATAAATTGGTGGAACAAATTCTGTACTAATGTATAGCTTGGACTAGACACCCAAGGGGATGCGTTTGTCAACTTTTAAAAACTAGATATAGTTGCCTTTCGCAGATCATTACCTTCCTTGAGAAGATTAGGCTTTAATAATATTTGGATTGTAACACAATAAATTGTATTCTAGTTAGACCCCTTCCAGACCGTAATAAAATGTCACACCTAAATTTCTAGATAATTTTCAAAAAAGAAGTGTGCTCAGGTGACATCTGGAAAGCAGATCAATGTCACAATGTACATTTCATAATTTACATGTGTATAGTAACAAACTTTATAAAGTATCTACATCATACTTACAAAAATTTATGAAAGAATCCATTAATTGATTAGACTCACAATTATTGTATCTTCTGTATGTTTCTTCAATTGTATCTTCTGTATGTTCCTTCAATTGTATCTTCTGTATGTTCCTTAATGGTGTATTCATTATTCTTGTCAGTTAAACTAACGTAGAAAATTCACAATTGGTGTACACTGAACTCCTCTTAAACGCCCGGACCAATTTTGATGAAATATTGTGTGGATGTTTGAGAGGTACCTAGCTGGTTTTTCTCTGGTAGGCAGTATCTGGCCATGTGCCCCACGCTCTTGCATAGCCAGCATTCCCCAATCTTCTCCACTCTCCTTGTCTCACATCCCGCTACCTGGTGGCCCTTCACTCCACATCCAAAACATCTGCCCTCCTCTCTAACCTCTATAATATTCACCCTATTTAGGTCCAGCTTAATCACCCGTTTTGCTAGTAAAGCTTACGCTTTTTCACATTCCATCCTCACCACCGCTATTTTCATGTCGTTCCTTTCTCTCACTACTTCCATCACCCTTGTCCCTTCCCCAATCAATTCCTCTATTTTCTTCCTCACCACTTCATCTTCACCCCAGCATCCCCACCATCTTAATGGTTTTTGTTGTCCTTCCCGCTTCCACCGCTCTAGCTCCTGTTACCCCTTTCACATCCCTCAGAAGTCCTCTGACCTCAAACTCTTTCTTTGCCTTTATTACCACCTCCCTCTTGAGACTCTAAGTCTATCCACCCACTTTCCTTCTATCTCTTTCAAATCCTTCTTAATCCTTTCTATCCCCTCCTGGTTGACTTTTCCAATACTCTTCAGGATTACCGCCTCATTCCTGACCTCTTTTTCCTTTTCCCCTATCTGTATAAATTGCCACCTTCGTCCCATCTGCTCTCAACCGCGCGATCATCTTCCTCAACACCTTCATCTCCACATGCTCAAGCCTGTGTAGCCCAACGCTCACCTTGTTCCCCACTTTCCCAAACAGTCGACTCATCATATCAAACAC
>CAJUYI010006094.1:0-14374 GCA_910591695.1 Galerucella pusilla
GTTATTAAAGGTGGATACTTTTATCTGAAAAGCACTGTATATTAAATTATTTTGTTGAGTGTTTTATTGAAATTTATTACTTTTTCTACAATATCTCACCAAAAATCTCATAGTTTTCAATGAACCCTTCATCCATTATTGGGATTACGTCAAAAACTGTCTCAATTACAATAAAAAAAGTGTGTATCAGAGATAAAATCATTATACGGAAAGAAAGAGAGTGAAAAAAGGCCGTCGTCTAAAGGCAGAGGCATATCCGCATTGGCTTTTGTTTGCTGAACATGTCACAAGAGACGAATGGTAGCTGTGATACTCTCGACTCGACAAATATTTGCAAGACGAAACAAGAAAAAACAACCCTCATCCCTCGAAAAACCGATACAACAAAAGTGGTTGTTCTGAATGTTCTAGATTAGCCAGTTTTTTATTGATTTCGAATATCCACATCGTAGGGGAGCTTTGAAAATAGTAATTGAGCTATAAAAATTTGTGACCAAATACTGTTTTTGGAACTGAATCTAACAAAAAAAAGGTAGAACGTGTCACGGGACACACGGTAGGAACTTTAGTTCCTTTTAAGCAAAAAATATGTAATACATCTGACGTTATAGATAAACAATTTGCATATTCCTCGGTGGTCGAGTAGTAAGCAAACAAGACTCTCACGCGATAGACCGGTGAAGAAGTTTTTTTTTTAATTGTTAATTTTATTTTTAAATTATTTTGCTTGATATTAATAACGACAACATGTAGACGTTTGAAACATTTAGCAGAATATCCATTATTATAGAAGATAATGGTACGGTACCCTTCATGAGGGAGTCCGACTGGCAGCATCTACTTATAACAGCATCGTATATTTAAAAAGGGAAACCGCAGCATTATACAAATTGGACATTCAAGAACTGTACGTTTACCACAAAAAATTAGTGGAAACATAAAATTGAATTGTTAAATTTTCAATTTGAAGTTATATTACAGTTTATAGAAATTTTTATTTTCTAGATTTTTTCTCAAGTGGGTCGTAGAAAAAATATGCTGTTCGACCCGTGTGGATTGTCCATATCCACACTAGTTGCACAAACTACTATTTCTATCAAAATGTGTCCTTTTACATCTAAAAACAACCTGCCAAATGTCAAATCAATTTATTCATCCATTTTAAAGTTATCGAATTAAAACATTTCAAAATTTCAACACCCTGTATTTCGAAAAGTAAATGTGCTAGACCCCTTAATCCTCATATCATTTGGTCCAATTTTACGAGAGGAATCTACATGCAAACGTTGTAATTAACCTTAACGTTCGAGATGCTTATACCATTTTTTGCGCGATCGTATTGAAATAAATTCCGAATAAAATAATTTAAATTTCTTCGAAATAAACGAGATGTCAAAAGTGACATTTATCATTCTCGATCAGTTTTAAAATATATTTTGCATTTTGGTGAAATTGTTTTTATGCTATTCATTTCTTTTCAACGTCTGAACGGTAAGTAAATCACTTACCGACGTGTTAAACTTAGAAACCAGTAAACACAACCTATCGTCCTGACAACCGATGCTGTAAATAAACAAAAAAGATCAATCGCGCAAAAGAAATTGTGGAAATAATAGTAAAAATTTATCCGAACAAATTCAAGTAGATCACCAGCACTGCGAATACCAGCTTTGCATAGAATTTTAATGTAGCATCGGTGGTTCAGTGATAGAATGCTCACCTTCCACGCGGGCGGTCCGGGTTCTATTCCCTGCCGAAGCATATGAATCGCTGCTTCGTAAACGAGAGAGAGACTCAGGAGAGAACACACGCTCGCAAGCAAGGCACATAACGAAGCAACGTAACATAACGTAACGTAACGGTCAGATCATTTGCGCCGCGACCCCCGGTCGCTCAAACATAACCTGTGGTGAAGAAATAAAGTTCAAAAAATTAAATCAAATTCGGTTGAGAAATGCGGATTTTACAGAGGTGCTTCCAAACAAAATGGCTCACACTGTATAATAAGTTTTCTTCACATTTCAGATAAATCGACTTAAAATCACTTCTAGTAACTGAAGTTTCCGTTTGACATGAGAGTTTTTTGACACCCTGTATAGTGACAAGTTTCAATGGAAGGCTGCTTAGCAAGTTTGGCGAAGCCCAGACAGTTCAGGTTTATATTTAGGTTCAAATTTATTCCTCTAATAATAATAATTCGAATACATTTTCATTGCGTAGACCTTTTCGATTGTAGACCTTCATTTATAAACTTAACAAATGGTTTTTGGTGAATTTGTTGCTCCAGCTCCCTCTTGTGAGAAAACCGAGTTGTAAATATGTTCTCGGCGATCACCTTGCCTCCAGCACCGGTGTCGGTATCCAACACCCAATTAGCTCCCAAACTATATATCACCCAACAACACTCCACCCTTACAACGGATGCTTCGCACAATACCAGTGGCGTTACCCACATTTTTTTGTCTCTATACAAAGCTTTAACCGTTCAAAATACAAATAAAACAGGAAAAAGTGTCAGATGCTGCAAATGCAATACGCATATATACAGATGGCTCAAAAATGAAAGGAGGCTCAGTATGTGGAGTTTACTCGAGAGCACTGAGCCTAAGGATTAAGTGGAGAATGGGGAACAATACCAGCGTGGTTCAAACAGAACTGGCTGGTATCTCAATTGCCACAAAAGAACTAACCAGAAGAGGAATTTCTGGCAAAAATTTAACAATCTGCACTGATAGTAGACAAGCCTTATTAGCCTTGAACAGACAACGTGTTATATCGGGGCTAGTACTAGAGTAAACTTGCTTCGGTCGACCTGCGCCAGACTGGAATGTGTGTGGCGACAGGCCTGTACAGGTCTCAGTTTACTATCAAATTTTGTGCTGGATGCACGTGTTTGTACAAAGTCTGGAACATCGGCTGACGAAGTGTACCATCCCAAGCTGTGGTACTACCATTTATTTGACTTTCTTGGTGACCAACAAACGCCAAGAACATCCGTATCGAACTTGGATCCAGATGAGGAAAATTTCTCTGAGGTAAGTTAATAAAAGATGTAGCAGTTTTTATGTATTTACTATATATTTTAGCATATGTTTACTTTATTTAGTAAATTATTATTAGGGTATATACCTATTACAAAAAAAATAAATTTAATTAATAAAATCATTTTGCCATGGTACATTGCCCTCGCCACAAAAGTAGTGCATACAATAATTGCAGAGTATTTCATGTCTTCATAACTTCTTCCTGTGGCTAGGAATCTAAAAGTTACACTTAATCTCTGATGAGGTGAAATGCAATTTCTCATTACTGTATCCTTCTTTGTAATGAAAGGACCAACCATAGAAAGTAATTTTAAGTAAGTTTCCTTGTCCATTCGTAAATAGTTTGGAAATTGTTGGGTTCAAATTTCAACTCGTTCAATAAATTAATATGACTGTAACTTTTTCGCTTTAGTAACCAATCTTTGCACCATTTTTCCCGTTTTTTTTGGGTTTCGTACGTTTATTTATAACTAATAAGAGGCCCAGAACTGCCAATGCGTCGTCATCTTTCGATGCCATCATCAAACTAAATAAAATTTAAAATTTCACCTTAGCGTGTGTGGACTTTTCAGGTCTCCGGTATACCTGCACAGTTTCACCTGCACAGGTCTACCGGAACGTGAGTGGCCGGCTTAAGAGATGGGATAAAATAAAAGGATGCAGTCTTGCTAGGATCACCCTGGGCGACCCTGGGAAGCTGGCGTCGAAGAAATATTTGGCGATGACCAGGAAAAACCTACGTTTAACAGGAGAATTTTTGACTGGCCACTGTCAACTAAGGAAACACCTCCATACTATAGATCTAGTGGATACACCTCTATGCGGATGTGTGAACAGCAAGATGAAACTGGCAGGCATGTCTTATGGGAGTGTCCGGAGTTATCGTCAATAAGGTGAGTGTGTGTTCGGTGAGTCTTGGCCTATACCTGCCGATATAAAGGAGATGTCTCCTAGTGACCTGTCCACCTTCCTGAGAAGGACAGGATGGACAATGACCTAGGAGGACAACTCCTCAGGAGGATGTACAATGGGCACATGTGGCTTAAGAGCTGTGAGCCTACTCCACATATACAGAACCGTCCACAATAGGTTTCAATAGAAATTAGGTTATTAAAATTATTATTTTTTGTATAGATCCAAAAGTTTCTTGAAGATTGGACCTTGGACGATACATCAGAAAATCAAATTGAAAAATAAATTTCTGTCAAAACTTTCTTTATATCCGACTAAAATTGTTCAAATTTCCATTAAAATAATGGCTATTAAATATTTTGTAACCCTTTTTCGATATTTTCTACGTCTCTGTTCTCTATATTCCCATCCACCAAGTTGGAATAATTAAAACTAATTACCCTGTTGAGATTAGGGAAAGAAAAGCCTTAGAAAATTAGGGAAAATTCGTGGAGAATCGTGAAATTTGTGGATCGGGTAACGACGCCACACCAGACCTTATTAAAACTCTACTGTGACATTTTATAGATCGTGAAAAATTCATTTTCTAGCAGTTAGGTGGCAGTTTAGTAGTTTCGGTAAATATCGATAAATTATGGGGTTGAAGGGGGTGGGAGTTTGGTTAAAGTTTCTTTTCAATTCATAGATACTATTACAAATGGGAGAATTCGAATTTTAAGTATGAAAAATTACAAAACAATAAAAATACGAGGTACATTTTTATACAACATCGTAACCCTCCTTATTCTTACTACCCTTAATACCGATTTGAAGCCCTATTGCGGTGTATTGCGTGTATTTTAGCTATTAAGGTAGAACGAGAACAAAAATTAGTTTGTGTTGGGTTTAATTTTGTTGCTCTTTTTCGGACAAACGATAGATTTAAGTGCTAACCAATAGGATTTGAGTAGTCTTTTTATCTAATAATAACATTATTGTCAATGCTGCATTTTCTAAACATGAAACTGTGACTTAAACCGTATTATATAATACACATTGTAACATGCTGTTCAGCTGTTACGTTTTTCGTCTGAAAATTGGCGAATTTTTTGGCTCATTAGTCACTTCCTCCCAAATTTCTACTAAATTTCTAAACATGCCGTTTCCTTGTCGCCTTAGCCACTGCGAAATAAAACATTAATTTTTATCAAATTCCCCTTCCATTTTTATCTGTCGATGTTCGAAATTTCAATTTTCGAGTAGACCCTTTCTTTCCTCTAACTGCCACATTGAAGGCAACAAGTTATTTATATTTTCTTTTTAATTTTTGGTGAACAATTTTCTATTGTCTGGTTGCTCTGCGCCGGCAAGTTTAAGGCAAGTTCCATTCTTAAGTTTAAGGCAATTTCAAGTCCACTTCGTTCCTGTCTCGTGCACGAGGTCCACAGCCTGTCAAAGACATCACCGCCACTGCCGCCACTGCCGTAGTTGTTTCTTCTTAGTTTTCGGTCTTTGTTCTTTGTGTTTTGCTCTAAAAAGGATAATTCGGAAAGGATATTTGAACCAAACGGGTCATTATATAGGTACAGTGTCAAAGGATATGAGATTTATTTTATAATGAATAATAGTTAAAATTATAAATTTGGATAATTCAGTTAAATGCATCAGACAAATTAATTCATCATCAAATCGTTATTAGCGGAATCCATTTGGTCCTTCACTTATTTAATAGCAGGATTAATCGGGAATATATCACATTTTGCTGGATTGTATTCCCTCTATTATCCCGTTCCGAATTACAGAGGCGTACCATCGTTTTTCACACTAGGTGTAAATCAAAATTGTTTCCGATATATACGAGTACAAATTATTTTTTACCATTCCATCTTTTGATAAGCACGGAGAAATATTAGAACTAAAAAATGCCATCCAAGCAGTTTTCTAAGTCAGTGAAAAGGATCTAGCTATCTCAGCTGGCTAAAAAGATCTACATTTTTTTATATAGATCAGAAAAATAATGTTAAAAGCTTTACATTTCTTGGATTGTAACAACAGTGAACTCTGATACCTCAACTGGACACTACACACTCTGATAATAATCTCTGTAAGATGGAGAAGTGGTTAGTGGAACAAGCAGATTCTGTGATGAAGCAGAGAAGATCATTGACTGCAATTGCAAGGTAATAACTGGAGCAGGTCTACCTAGAGGCTACAGATCCAGTTCTAAGATAGATAATAAATCTTTTCAAAAGCCTATATCTTTTTAATTAAAATATATACACAATCTCTTAGTGTCCTAAAGTTTTGAAAAATATGTTTCCAAAACAGTGAACGTTCAAGCAATAAGAAACATCTACTTCTCAGGCTATAGACACATAATCAACCTTTCTTGTTTGCAATTAGAAGGATCAACATAACCTGCAGACCATTTTTGGCGTATTCGAGTACAAGGTTTATGTTTACTATTCGAGATATCTAAGATCTTAATCTCGGACTAAAGAAGATACTAATGTTAAAAATGTGATTATGGGGACATTCTCACTTCCATCTGCAAACCAAAATTCGAAGATTTTGACAATTATAAAGTATTAGTAGGTCATTTTACAAGAAATTTCACGATATATTCGTTACACCTCTGTCTGTACACGAAAATCTATCTACCATCATTACGTATTTCCATATTGACATTATGTTCAATACATATTGGATATCGAATAAAACATTTTATACCCGGCCTAGCTAATTTCTATAGTACAATACTCAGTATTCCAAAATCACCGACGTATTTGGCTGATTTGGATATGAATAATTAGGCGGAAAGCAAAAGCAAATATAGTCCATTCACCTTGTTGGTGTGCGTCATCGTATGTGTCGTACTTATATCCGGGTTTTGGGTATGTCGTTTATTTTGACATGTAGCTAACCATAAATTTGATAAATAAAATCATCAGGATCGTATTCACACAAATTCAAAATGGCTATGGATTTAATAATTACCAGCTTCTTTTTCTAACTGAAAATACTTGAGAACATTCAAAATACAGTTGTTTTTTCGTGTATCTCTAGGCATATTTTTGTATTATTTAAATAAATATAACAATAAGATTAATATTCACTTTTCATAAATAATAATTGATCGTAAACAACAAAGTACAGACCTGACAAAAACTATAAAAAGACGTAAGACACATTGCCAATACCAAAGGTACGTTCTCATCCTATTTTGAAGGTTATTATTGTGATATATTGATTAGGATCAATCACAGACCTATCTTTTTTTCCATTTATTCCAACGTAATGTTTTAGAAGGACATTAATAATGGATGACGCACACCAAGAAGGGTATTAAATGGACTTCTATCATCCTTTATTATTGTTGGATGTCTGTAAATATGTGAAAACAAGAACTGAGCAGTTTTAAATTGGAAATTTGAATATTTCCACTAAATACACGTTGTTGCGAGAGAGATTATGTAAAATAATACGCTTAATTTCTTATTAGATTTCATTCCTTTGTTCCAAATATAAATATGTTAATCACAATCGATCTCGTCGTCATCAAGGCACGACTTTTATTAAGTCTTCGCCAGCCGCTTTAATACAAGCTTTATTTATTATGAAAATATAATATAAAGCATTTCAATCTTGACACTGTATAATTGATAAGCCAAGTTATTGCATACTGGGTGAATCATGAGAAAGTATAAAAAGTGAAATCTCCAATAATGCTACCATTTCACGATGTGTAATAAACTAATAATGATATTTGTTGTTTATATAATGAACTATTTCTATATCTGCTAGTGATAGCTCCTGTTTCTCTCCTTATTTTGAAATTTCATCTGTGTATTCTATCCGCAGACCTGAATAGGATTAAATGTCATGAGCAAAATTACCTAAAAGCAACAAACTTGAATACGACCAGAGAAAAATTTTACCTTACAAAATTTTTAATTGAGTGGTATTCGACATGACTATTTCACGAGAGAAAAACTGAAAAATCATATGTTTAAACGTTTTATTTATTGCAAACTTCAATTATACAAAGCTAAGAAAATAATAACATTATGAAAAAAAAAATACTTATTTATGTAAAAAGTACAATTATTATAATTGTACGTTGTAGCATTATTTTGGGGATTGTTTTGCATCATAACCTGTGATGAATTTAAGTTAGAAACTGAGGATTCCTTTTCTTTATTTTTATTTTCTCGAAGGTTCTCCATAAGTTGGAAATGTTGTTCTTCATTATTTAATTGTAAATATAGTTTCAAAGAATGGGCAGAAGAATGTCCTGTAAGCTTAATTACTTCTTGTTCACCAACTCCTTCTTTTGCTAATATGCAGATATTGCAAAAGCTCTATGTGAATGATTGGTTTTTTTTATTTTTTTGTGTCTATACCAATTGATTCTGCCGATATTTTCGTCCACTTTGATATTGTATTAATTCCCAATGGTGAATTTTTGTACCATATTCCTTTCTCCAAATTTGGATGTAATGTTAAAAATAATCTTGTTGTTGTTAGATAAGGATTGGATTTTCTTTTTTCAATAATTTTTAAAAATAAACGAACGGCACACAAATTGTTGTTAGCATTATTTCTTACCAGCCACTTACTGCCAGATAAAGCTTTTGATCCTCCTTGTGTCGTTTTGGAAAAGATTGGATTATATTCTAACCTGCCAGTAAAATTACCATTATTATCATATTCTTTTTAAAAGTAATTAATATCACAATTAGCAGCTTCATTTCCACGCCATGCTAATTCGAACGAACATAAATGGAAAAACTTTTTTTGTAACCCATCAGGATTATCTTCAGAATAGCTTTCTACCATTTCCATTAATTCTTCTTTGGTAAACGCGTTAGAACTTCTTTTTCAGGTTTCAGGTCCAGCCTGAAGCTTTTTACGTTTTGTTTCCCAGGCCAATCTAGCAAATTTATAGGTAATATCTTCAAATGGATCAATTTTGATGTTGAATTCTAGAAAATATTTTTCCTGAACAATTTGAGCAGTCGTATTCCAAAGTGTTTTCACACTAGCTTCAGTATAATCAGTTCCATCTCTTTTTTTCATGTTAAAACCATAATCTTGAAGAATTTTGGCTATAATTTGTTCAGAAGTATCCTTTTCTAACGTATAATTACGTGCGTCCAGAAACATTCTAAACTGTTCCCACGCAGACTTTTTTGTCTTCATTGTATTTCGCGGTATACCTTTGCTTAATTGTACTCTCAATTTCATTTATTGAATTATTTCCAAATCTTGTATTATTCATGTTAATAATACTTATTTAAATTTTTGAAGCAGTTTTAATAATTTTTAGACAGCTAAATAAATAAATAAACCACTTAGTTTCCTTAGAAACCACTAACAAAGATTTGATATATTAAACGTCAAAAAATTGCCGGGACCAGACAAAAAATTGCCAGTTCAAAACCTTCAAATTTTGTCAGTTATCAATTTACTATAGTGAAATAGTCATGGAAAGATCGACCGAATAAGGTAAATCTTAATTCTAGCGTTTAATTTCATCGGAATACAGTTTTTTTCTGGTACATCCTGTATAGATATTGAGAGGAAGAGGAAAAATGTAACAATAATTTTAAAATAAATAATTCCAACAATAATATTTGAATAAATTACAATCGAAAACATGATTGTTGACATTTCAAGTAATCCATCATATCTTTTCATACACAAAAGTTATTTTTTTCAATTTAAAAAATAGTATTACCTTACAATAACAAACACATTGTGGGAAAATAAAAATAAAAACAAGAAAAAAATGGTATAAATACTGGTCGCGTTAACAATCCAGTGTATACTTCATCTTCATTGAGCAAAGAAGAACATCAAAAATGAAATACATCTACATTTACTTCATCGTTTTCGTTGTTGCCAGCATCTACGTTTCTGCAGATGAAGACGGTAAGAAAAAATATATTTTTCTAATTGATAAATAGTGAGACTAAATCTAAATTTGTATTTTTTGTGTTCCAGTTTTGCTCTCAAACACCCGCGGGGACTGTAGTTGCAAGGATCTTTTAAAAAGAATCCTAAAGCAAGTGATCGCCGAGCAAAATCGACTCATCAATCTCAATCAAGAAGTTACCGAAGTACAAAACGAATTGAAAGATCTTTTGAATGAAGTTGAAGTTCAAGGTGATCACTTGAACACCATCGAGAAAGATTTATCGACGATACTGGTACTTCAACAAGCTCTGCTTCAAGGTCTTTCCGATCAACAAAATACCTACACATCGATCTTTAAAGTACTTCAAGAGCTTGGAAAAGAGACAGACGATATATTGGACGATGCCAATGAACAGAGTCACATTATTGATGATTTGCTTACTATTGGTTGGCAGACATACGAATGTAACTTCAAAGATTTCTGCCCAGTGCCATAGGTTTTCTCCAACAACATGTATAGAATAAATATTTTTCGATGTTATTTATCTATTTTTTTATCCCAATTTTTAAGTTTATCTTGGACCAGATTCTCTGCAAGAATCTAGCTCCTGATTGATGTACTTGAGCTAGAAAAAACCTTTGCTCGATTACTAAACTAAACAAAAAATCGATCATAGTTCATATAATACCCTTCTTGGTGTGCTTCATCGATTGTTAATGTCCTTCTAGCACATTACGTTGGAAGAAATGGAAAAAAGGCAGGTCTGTGATCAATCATAATCAAAATATCACAATAATGAACCGTTTAAATGTATTACGAAGGTTAACCCTAATCTTTGACATTCAAAATAAGATGCAGGACGTACCTTTCGTAGCGGCAATGTGTCTTACGTATTTTCTGAATCGACTATTTTATTCCTAAACAAGAATATAAACAGCAGAACTCCTATAAAGATATGCTTTACTGGATTTATTTATAAAATTAAACATAAATAACCCAGCGAACTTGTTTGTGGTCCGAAGTTTAACTAACTTTACCGGTCCTGGTTAGAAAAGGACATTCCCCATCACTTATTGCTTCCAAAGTGAACATCCATTCAAAACAGCAAAGGTAACTGTGGTATATAATACTAAATATAATGCAATGTAGACATGCAAAAGTCAGCAGAAAAATAGTAATTGCCAGTCAACTCACATTAATGTAACCTAAAGTTAAGCTCATAAAAGTTCCAGTTGCCGAAAATACGTGTTAAACTTTACTATGGAACTAATTTTATTTTGTAGGCCAGTCGCTAAGCTAATACACAGAATTTTTATGCTAAAAATTTAGTAATACACAACCACATATAAAAATCAACACTATTTATCTTATTTACGACAAAACTTAGACAACAATATTATCCTGAGGCGGGTTAAAGGACACGACAGGAGTAAAGGTAATCGCATTGCCGATTCTCTAGCCAGGGAGGCAGCTGGACTAAAAATTTTTGGACCCAGTGGTCTAAAGACTTAGACAAATGCGGAACTAGCCAAACGTTACATCCATGCTCAATTCCTTAAGAGATGGGCGACCCTGGAAAGCTGGCGCCGAAGAAATATTTGGCGATGACCAGGAAAAACTTACGTTTAACGGTAGGATTTCTGACTGGCCACTGTCAACTAAGGAAACACCTCCATACTATGTTATCGTCAATAAGAGGTGTGTGTTTCTGCCGATATAAAGCAATGACCTGTCCACCTTCCTGGGAAGGACAGGATGGACGATGACCTAGAAGGACAACTCCTGGGGAGGATGTACAATGAGTCACATGTGGCCTAAGTGCTGCGATCCTACAGATACAGATACGACAAAACTTACATATTTATAGGAACTTTTGGTCTTTAGATCAAGTGATGAATCACCCACAACAATATTATAGAAAATTACGGAAGCATCCTGTATATAAATCTGGAATATCTCAGGAATAAACACAATAAGAAGATGAAGAATTGGGGAGTAAAAAACGCGGTTGAAAGTCTTGGGATCGGCCTAAAAAGACGTGTTAGGTATTCTTAAAAATAGCATGACACTTTCGATGTCAAGGGTCGTGGTCCTTAACTTCGTCCTAGTATGAAAAGATGTGTTAATGAAGCGAACCTTTTTTGTTATGTCCCCATATTGAAAGCCATGCTCGCTCAACCATTATCTTGCGTATCGAATACATAGGCGGAGATTGAAACCACAAAAATATTTTCTATTCCCCAATAACCAATGTCCTAATGGAATCAACCATATTATAATCCTGATTTAGTACCAAGTTACTTATTTCTGAAGAAAATATATAAATGGGCATGGAAAAAATCTTCTAAAATTGGACCAAACTCTTGGAAAATCTTTAAAAATCCAGGAGACTATTTTGAAAAGTAATAATTCCATTTTCTGTTTTTTTCTTCCCCTTTTCCAAAGTATTATTCCCAAGGATATTCAAAATGTGTGACAGTTTTCCCAGTTTGATTATTTTATACCCTTCATCCACGCTACTGTTAATACCCCGACGTCAATTCCATATTGAAAGCCATGCTTGTCGAGCCATTATCTTACGCTATCTCAATTTCCATTATATTTTGAAAATGAGGTTTCCTCACCGTTTGAAGCAAAAAGGAAAAAAATTGTTATGACTGCCATTTGTATTTGGTAAAAGGGATGTAAAGGATATTAGTTTTAATTTTTTTACGGGCAAATTATGTACTCGAGAACATTTCACGTTAATTTCCATTAAATTGTTAATAAAAAGCGTTTATAAAAGGCTGAGTGAGATTTTAGTGGGACAAATAAAATGTCTGGAGGTGGAAAAACTATAGGAACCATAAGGATACCTTCTTACTGAGCCAGAACAATTAAGATCCTGGTTGGGATCCTGAGATTGTAGACTTAACATTGAAGGTTTTGCCAGGAAGACTGTGCTACTGAGAAGATCTGACCAGGCCCTTCCCAATATATGGAAGTCCTGAGGTTTGGGATTCGATGTGTAGTAATTAGAACAGAGGACGCATACAATAGATATGTAGATCTGTAGTGGAGAGACTCTTAGAAGCTCCATATTTATCTTATCTTAGATGTGGTGGAAAGTATGTTGGATAAATATTTTGTTGGTTTGGTGAGCATATTAGAGAATGGGCATTAAATAAAAGTAGGGTGAAAAAACATGAAAGAGTCGATGAAAATGATACAAGAGACTGCCAGTTTGAAAATGAAATCTTAGAAGGCAAAGCTGTAACCTTATTTTCAGTCTGAATCTAAAATTTGTGATTTTCTTTCAATATGGTACTATAAATTTGTGAAAAAAATTCAAAAAGGTCTTTAGTAGTCTCCAATGACCATAAATAGGCAATTCTTTTTGTAAATAAAATTTATTGTTATAAAAGATGGAATTATCAACTCATTTTTGGAGAATTTATTTTTTAACAAATATTTTTGACACAAATTAACTTTTTTTCTGATAAATATCGATACCTGCAATATACACATTTTCGAAACAATATTTCATATTTGTCGTAAAATGTATATTCCCCACTTTCCTTATTTTTTAATCCAATATTTTTTCAACGACCTCAATACAGACACAATAAACCTTAACCTAGGCCACATAGAACAATTGTCAACTTACCGCATTCCATTTTGACCCCCATATTCAAACCGACTTTAATAATTGAAAACACTTCAACACCCGAAAAATTCTACTACGCACAATATATCAATGTCCATCAACTTGTGCCGTGTATGTTTGTGTCGCAACCTGTAGTTCCCAAATTATATTCAGGTGGTCGGGAGCAGCGGTGTTGGAGACGCCCTGGCTTCGACTCCACGTTTGACAGAAGCGTCGAAACGAGGCGAATTGCCGGCGACGCTTGTAAATGCCTCTCCGACGTCTCGTCATCCCCCGAACGCCTACGAGTTCCCGGCGCCCGCGTGTACAGACCTTCTGGTACGCGAAGATTATATACACAGTGGGTAGATTTTATGTCTGACTATATAAAAAAGGTGGAAAGTGTCGCGGGGCACACGGCAGGTTCCTTTTAAGCAAAAATTTTTTGAATCAATAAATAAATACACATATTAATATAAGAATTTATTTTACTCTGGATGAAACTTCATTTAATAAAAATATACAGTAAAATTAATTATAAATAAAAATAAAAATCTCATCATTAAGTTGATTGGCACAATAGTTTTTTTTTTGTTTGCTTATGACCAGGAAGAGACTCCATTAGCCGATTTTTTCCTTTTTTTCCACTTATATTTTTTGTCTTTTCCAGTATATGTTTTGTTTTTTTTCTTCTTTTTCTTTTTTATATTGATTTAAGGATTAGACAAGGACACGGCACAATAGTAACTTATGATACAAGTGCGTGAAGTTATACTTTTGCGCACGAGTTGTGAAAATGCCAAAATATTATATGAAATAATCCGTACAAATTAACAACAAATACTTAAAACAGAATAAAATGGGTGTTTAAGGGGACCTCAGATTTTATAAAAT
>CAJUYI010006095.1:0-14373 GCA_910591695.1 Galerucella pusilla
GTTCTGGAAAATAGGCCGAGAAGGTTGTTTGGAAACATTAAAATCTTGTGTTTGACATCATTATTTGTAGACTGGTTATTTTGGGTATTTGTATAGTTTGTCTCAAAGTATATCGTTTTCGCTTTTGCCGGCAATCATAAAATTAATGGGCCAATTGCAATAAATCATACGGCCAATAGCTGCTGTATAAGAGATCGCCAGTGGCGGACTATTTAAAATTATTTTAAAAAGGATCAAATTTACAAATATCTGTCTTTTTGTATTTTTATCCTAAATCCTTTGTTTTTTATTTAATATGTGAATTATTAAATACTATCAAGCTCGCCCTTGCCTTGTCGCTCGACTGTTGTTGGGTTTCATTTCCAGTAAAATTATTTCAAGAAGGTCTTATTTAGATTATTGCCGTCAAAAGCTGAGACGATACACTTTAAGACAAACTATAACACTGGTCGTTTTTCACCCCTGATTTTTTTTGTGTATTCAGAATACAAGCTGCAATTTTTTTCTTGTAAACAAATTTCTTTAATACAGTTTTCAGCTTTTCATCTGAGGAATAATAAGATTATGAAACATCAAATATCAATTGCATATTGAATAAAATTGTTAAAATTCTCTAAAAATGGAATTATAGTCTATTTGAAAATAATGGATAGAATGGTGTTGGGTCATAGCAAAAAGATACAATTATTGTTCTTATTTTATCTCAGATTACAAAAATTATAGACTTTCTGTGGGTCCATTCAAACAGCACTACATCCAACCAAAATTGTATAATAAGTTCATCAACAGTTAGGATTAATTAAGTAACTATAGCTTCCTAGAGAATATTGTCAAATTTTTTTACCAGAGAAAGCAAATGGGGCCAAAATATCAAATTATTTAAAAATAAAATTTAAGTAGGAACAACTGCACGAATACCTTCTCGTGACGAGCAGATTTCAATACTGTTTGGTAGCATTTAAGCTTTTAGACCAAGCATAGATTAAAAAAACTTTGCGTAAAATTGACAATAAAAAAGTTCTGCATAAGCTGGAAACTTAATATACACAATGTATGAAACAAATTTAAATTATAAAGAAATTTTGAAAATATTTACTGGTCTAAATGCGTCACACGACCGCCAGCTGGCTGCGATCCGTGTAGCGCCCCCAATGATTGTACCGTCATTAATTCTCATCTATAAAACTAACCTAACTTCACCCTGAGGTATCCTGAGAGGTTAGCGTTTTATTTGTTGATTCTAGCAAGAATGGAATTATTCCCTTAGCAGCTACTCCAGTTTATTTGAGAAATTCGAGGTATTAGTAGCATGAAAAATAAATTTCGACACCAATTAAAATTTGATATTTACAACAAAAATTCCTTTGAAATCGGGTAAAACTATTAGTAAATGCTGTTCTCAAGTTTATTTGAGCCTTATGTACAGAGTGCCTATCTATCATTTAACACCGCGACTGCGTCTTACATTCGGCCATCCTGACCTGCTCCTCACCATCGAGGTACCTATAGAGTGATGGGCATGACATTTGTGCGTACATCTATCTCACCTACTCGTTCGTGAGCCTGATGCCTAGCCTGCCTAGCTCTCCTGGTGATCCTGACGCCTGCATGCCCATTCCAATCCCCCCTTCATACTATCACATCACTTTATGGCCTTATCTGGACATTTCGTAGATCTAATTCCACTTCTGATTATAAGCTATCATTTAACACCGCGACTGGTTAAAAATAAATATTATACTACTTGTTTAGTCGACAGAAAAGTGTAAAGAGAGCCATTAACAGTCTCAAACATTAGCGCGTTGAAATATCTCTATTGTTAATACAATTGTTGTGCTATTACATAAAATTGCTATAGAAATGAGGTTGTTGTTTTATGCACCTACCCATCCTCCGCAAATTGCTAGATGAAGCGTGCAGCGCGTGACGGTCCAATGTTAATATTGGGCTGGATTATAGCAATGCCGGAAAAAATGAGTTTATCAACATGGTACAAACTAGGCATATTGGAATTTCGAATGAATACATTTCAAAGAATAAAAAACACGTGTCTGTGTGTTCCTATATGAAACCATTTAAATGTTGTATGCCTGTTTATATTTCTATTTTAACAAGCACAATTCAAATGACTTTAACATGAAAATAGATTTTTATCACGTGTCCATTAGCTTCACCTAGTATGTATGTAAGGGAATCTTCAAACGACAAATTCAAATTTAAGTGAAATTGTAACTATGCATTCAATAAGTTTATTCCAATATTCTGACCAGGATTATTTAGATTAATTAGTGCATAACATATTGATTAATTTTTCGAATAATAGTAATAAAAAAAACATCATTTAAGAATGTGTTGCTCAATATAAGTTCAACTTTTTATATTCAGTATTAAAATAAACATTTGGTATAACAATGTTTGTATCAAAAGGAAACAGTCAATTATACAATTCAATTTTATTCAAAACATTTTTCATTCTCACTCACGTCACTGACTCAATTTTAAAATTTTAATTTCTTCTGATAAAAGAAAATGCCCTAAAGTAGTCTTGATACGGGTGAAGCTACCTGCCCGACACTAAAATAGAAAATAATAGTAAGATTTTTTTTCTTATTTGATTATGAAATATTGAAGTGGAATATTAATTAATTGATCGACTTAAATACAGGGTTAATCAGATATATTTTGTTCCAATTTCCAATGTTTTGGGTAGTAAAATAAAATTCAGAGAAACCATAGGCGTGCCTACAGGGGGGGCAGTGTGGTCCACCCCAATTCCTCAAAATATGACTATTGAAAACATTTTATAATTTTTAAATTTTAACGTTCTTTTGCGGCAAAAAGGGCGGCAATATGCAAAAGCAATGTTTCGGCGGGCAAGGCTTTTTGTTTTTTCATCAAAAGATTCCGATTTGATATTTGCCTCCCCTAATAAAATAGTCTGCGCACGCCTATGAGAGAAACATGAACATAAAGCGAAAATAATTTTGAAATATTGAAACCTAGCTTTGAGTTTTATTGGCGAAAAAAAAAACGTTGAATTGTCTACGAAAGTATATATATTCAAAATATATAGAGTTAAGGTCACTTATTTTTCATTTTCCCAGTGCTTTAAAAGGCAATTCTTGAAATTTTCAAATTTATATGCAAAATACGCGGGTATTGGGAAGCAGATGTATTTTAGTACTTTGAATATTTTATCTTCTGGAACGTTTATTGGGTATAAAACATAACAATTCAGTATGAGTAATTTTTGTACAAGAGTCTGGCCAGATTACCTTTATTTTGCTCGAAGAACTTTTTTTCTTTTTGTACGAGCACATTGAAGAAAGAACCTTTAAAAGGAAATTAATAATTGCGACTATCCATATTTTGTTATAAAGAGAGTATAGGTGATTAACAGTCCTTTTCTGTCCAAGACTTTGTAAACTATTCTGAACATGAAAAGGAGGTAGCTTGGGATATTCGAGCTCGGCTTATAGTTATCTCCCTTTTGGGGTGTAATTAACAATAGTTTAGTGGCCTTTATGACCGTCCAAAGACCGGAATATGTCGCAGATATCTTTCGGTGGCGGTATCGGTTCTTGTCATGATTAAAAGCAGAAGCTTGGAAGTTTAGTTTAGATACGTAATTGTATATATGTTACGGTTAAAGTATTTACTTGGCTAGTATATAAACCAGTTGGATAGTTTGTATACTATCCAACTAGTTTATATACTAGCCAAGTAAATACTTTAACCGTAACATATACAAATAATAAAGTGAATAAGTTCGTTAATTTCCATTATGTTGTTAAAATCGGTTAGGACAGTATGGAAAGGAAAAATTGATGAAAATAATAGAAAGGACAGTCTAAGAAAACATTGGAATAAGGTGATAGCTGGATTACTAGATAAAAAAAGAGAAGCGAAATGAAGTAAAGCTCAAAATAGGAAAAGGAATCGTAACCGCAACACGCCCTACACCATAAAAAAAGAAAATTCACCACAAAATTTTCTATTTAAGTTATTGGAATGGGAAGGTGGTATGATAAATAATGGAAAAGTTGAAGGGGAAAATTACAGGAAAATTGGAAAAGGTAAAAGAGAAAAACGGGAATATGAAAAGAAATACCGTGAAAGGAAAATAGAAAAGAAAAAAAAAATGCAGAGAGTAAATATGAAAAAGAAAAAGGTGAAGAGAAATCTTTTGAAGGAGAATTGGAAATGGGAAGAGGAAGGAATAGAGATAATGGAAAAGAAAGTAGTTGGAAAATGATGAATTGAAAAGTGGAAAAAGGGAAAGCAGAAACAGGAAAAAGGCAAAAATAAGCAAATGAGAAAAATTAAAGTAAAAAAGAAGATGAGGAAAGTTAGGGTAAAAAGGAAAAGGAAAAAACAATGAATTGAAAAAGGAAAAATCTGAGAAAAAAAAGATGCGGAAAGTTAATGGGGTAAAAAAGAAAAATCAATGAATTGAAAAAGGAAAAATCAAAGTAAAATTGAAAAAGAGAAATCCTCGGAGAAATCGAGAAAAAGGGAAAGTATTAAGAGAAATAATGAAGAGGTCGAAAGAAAAACAAGGAAGTGGAAAATGAAAAAGAGGAGAAGGGAAAAATAGAAAAGTAGAAAATTTAAAAAGAAGGAGAACTAAAATAGAAAGAGGGAAAAAGACGATAAAAAATGGATTTTAACGATGTAGTTTGTACTAAAATAATCGTAATATCTAACGTTGCTCGAACGCAATACTCATACGGTTTCGTGTATCTATTCAACCGATAATTGAACAGAAACTATATAGAAACAACCAACGGATTGAAGTATCGCGTGATCTCTTTTGTACCTTTAATAGCTTTTACGTTTACTTTATGGCTGTGTAGATCGAAATGCGTTACCAAAAAGGACATGCACCAACGTTCACCGGTACATTGTAACTAATTATACGATTCAATGATTGATTTTTAAGTTGGAAATTAGCTGGTAGGTTAGTTGTGGCAATTAATGAAATGTCGAGTTAACTTAAAGTTTTATTAAATTTCATCCAAAGTACCTTAAATTAATTTGAAGCATTTTGTATTATGATATTAATAAATTGTTTGACAATAATTTAAATGAATAAAACGGTTCCAAAATTCCCAAATTAGTAAAGACTTTTTATACATTTTTCTGCAATATGTAAGGGAATGAAGTGTTTCTTTAGCGCCCTATTAGGCTTGGTCACCAGGCGACGTCACCGGTGACCTGACTAGTTGGTGGGCATTAGTTCTTATGGCGCTTATTACATTATGGTCATCGGTGGAGTCACCAGCGTTTGGTGACTGAACGGTGACTCTGCTCCGTGACCAGACGAGTCGCCACTGGTGACCAAGAATTTTTTTTTTATTAGAATTTAAGTGCCTCGACAACTATGGCCATTGGCAGTATTGGCACTGTACAAAAGACAAAAAGACATAATATAAATACATACACTATCTTAAAACATAAAACATGTAAAATACTCGGTAAAATATCAATCTAGTTTATATTTTGTGGTAGAGGTTAGTTGATTTGAGGAATTTCAATGTCTTTGGGATTTCAGCAGTGCAGTTTGATAGCTCTCTCAGGTTTGGTGTTAGGTCTAGGCGCTTGTATGTAATGGTGTATTCCTGGCAGTCTGTGAGAAAATGTTTGACGGTTAAAGCACTATTGCAGTTACGGCAGACGGGACGGTTTTCAGAAGACATCAAGTAACCATGTGTGTGTCTGGTATGGTTGATCCGCAATCGTCTCGATGACAGCAGGTTCTCTCCTGATTAGGAAATCGAGGGAGAGACAGCCGATTAATGGTTGTATGTTGTAAAGGGCTGTTTTGCTGTTGTGCCAAAAATTTTGCCTGGACTCCTTGACGGACTTTTTGAATAATAGTTTTATGTCATCTGGGAGCTGGAACGTTGTTGTGGTGATGGAAGAAGAGGGTTCTTTAGCATGGTGGTCAGCGTTTTCATTGCCAGTAATTCCAATGTGAGATGGGAGCCAGATAAGACAGATTGTTACATCACGAGCTGAGAGAGTTTGATAGATGTCATGGATGTTTTGAACTATTGGATGGTCAGTAAAGATGGTATTGAGTGAATTAATTGAGGAAAGTGAATCGGTACAAATGACGACGCGCATGACAGGAGAAGAGATTTGCTTGAATGCTTGGAAGATGCTATACAACTCACCAGTGTGAACGCTACATGTTGAGGGCAACCGATAGGAACCTATTAGTTCGTGGTTGGTTGTGACGGAGCAGCCAACACCAAAAGAAGTTTTTGAGGCGTCTTTGTAGAGAACTACATCATATGGTGTTTTTTCTAATATTTCCAAAAATGCTTTCTTTATAAGTATGTTGGGCGATTCATGTTTATTGAACTTGGTAAGGGAGGTATTGAATAGAGAAAGTTGTTTAGTCCAAGGAGGGATATGAGGTTGGTGGAGCGGAGTGGTCATTGAAAGGTCGGTATTCTCAGGTAATGGGAGAAGAAGATGGGCGATAGATTTTACGCTACGTTTGGAAGTAGTGTTGGAAGGATGATGTTGAGACATTGATGTAAACAAAGGGTAAACAGGGTTAGAAGATGTTGATGCAGCGTATGAAAGGAGGAGGGATTGACGTCTTAGGAACAGGGGTGGCTCATTTGCTTCACAGTATAGACTAGCAGCTGGACTGGAACGGAAAGCACAGAGAGAGAGTCGAAGGGCTGTATTGTGAATAGAGTTCAGTGAGTCGATGGTGGATTTGGAGGCTGACATGTAAATAAAGCTGCCGTAGTCTAGATCTGTAAACTCAAGAATTATCGCTGGGTATTGAATCAAATGGCATTTATCAAACATAGTCACCGCTGTTGAGTCACCACTGTATTTTTGTGTTCTGTAAGTTCAGATTGTTTGATGCCAGTGTAGTTAGCGGACGTAATGTCGGAAAAATATGAAGAAATGCTACCTACCTCTTGCTCTTTTGTTGAGGAAAAGAAGAAGACGGCCAAATAAAATGCATCCTTTCCCTACATATCTTTCACTTTTATTCACTAAAGTTTGTTCACTAAACATTTTTTAAACTGAAGAGGTTAGACACGGATGACAGTGCACGTGGAGCTAGGACGAGGTGACAGCGCTGAGTGTGTAGGCACTGGAGTGAGGGAACTTTGGGGGTTGGCCTCACTCATGGTGACTTAACTGGTGTCGCGGCTAGCTGCCCGTACAGTAACCGGTGACGTCACCTGGTGACCAAGTCTAATAGGGCCCTAAATGTTGCTTTCACACCACCAGATTTTTTTCCTTAATTTTCCATAGGTAATGAGCATTTTAATACTTTTCAACTTACTTCATTAAAAATGTCTCATCGCCAATTCGCTACTGTAATTAAAGGACATTGTGTAAATTTTTTTTAGGTTTATTGAATTTCAAATTTCGTTTATACCATCGTCGAATAAAGTGATAATGAGCTTTTCTCGTCGTGTTTTTTCGTAAAAAAAGTTCATAACGATCTTTTAATAAAACTTTAATAAAATAGTTTCATCTGTTTTAGAAAAAAGAGTGTTTGGTGCAAAAAAATTAATCACCAACTTTAGAGGTTAATGAATGATATAAATTGCTTGCGAGAGAAACTGCTAGAGCTCGCCCATGTAAAAAATTGGGTCGTTTGTCGGATTGTCGAGAACTTCACAACTGTTTATTCGTTTTGCTTTGTTTTACTCGTTTCAGTAAAAACGTGTGTTCGGGAGTAGTGTTGTTTCTTACAATTATTTAGAAAAAGTTTAGGTGGATGCACCATCTGTATTGAGAATTATGCTATTCGTTTCGAGTCGTGAAATATTTTTTTATGTATGTTCGAGAATAACTTTATACAGTGCACTTGAATAAGTTTTACCCCAATTTTAACTTCTCTATTTATATGTAATAAGAAAAAATCTCGGAAAGGTCGATTTTTATAATAATTCTAGCATGCTACCATATACCAATTTCGAACGGCTCTTGATTAATCTTCTCAAGAAAGAAAATCATGCGACACCGCGTTTGAAAGCTCTTGAAATGGTTTTGTCAATCTTTCAAAATAGTTTTTTTGCTTAAAGCTATCAGCAATCCAACAACTAGGTCTAAACTGGTAAAAAACTGTAAAGAATCCCTTAACATGCTGGCTAGAGGATTGCAGGGAATTAAATGACAGACTAGCTAGCTAAAGAAGGTTTTAAAGGATCGTTCACAGGTCCAGAACCGTTTTGTGGAATCAGAAAGGATTACATAAGAGGGGAAGACGATAACTGATGGCTAGTTACGAAATACCAACTCAAACGGAGGCTGACACAAGGACACCTCCATACTAAGAGTTTACTAAATAAGTTAGACAAGGAACTCTCGTCCAGGCTGTTGAAACTGAGAGAAATTTGAATAGTTGCTGACCTGGTGGCTGGACACTGTACCCTGAAGAATTATCTGCACGGAATGGGCAAAGTTAGTGAACCTATGTGCAGAAAATGTGAACTCTACGAGAAAACACCTACTCACATACTCTGCTTCTGTGAGAACTTACTAGGACTCAGACGGAAGCACTTTAGAGTGGAAATAATACAACCATCACAACTACTGAGGATTCCTCCAGATAAACTGGTGACCTATACACAAGACACGAAGCTTCTGGAATGGAAGTAAGTAGATAAAATGGGTAATGATACAAAGATTTCGTTCAAGTGCCTGGGCTGTTGAGCCCAACCCAAACGTATGAATGAATGAATGAATAACTTTTTTGGTTACCTACAAACTTTAATTGGCAGATTCCACGTCAAATAGTTTTCAAATACTGTCAATTTTGTAAGTCGTTAAGGATGTTCAATAGACAGGTAATATTTAAAATCTGTTGTAGGTACATTTTTTGACACAGGCGTAAAAGATGAGTAAATCAAAAGAGTTTTTCAATGACGTATTAAAGTTAGATAAGCCTTGTTTACATTCTGGTTGTCCCCAATATATTCAAGATGAGACTTCTTACATGATTCCAAATTCTTGTATGACAAAAATAGTAATTGTTGAATATATTCAAGATTTATATAGAATTTTCTGTTTAAAATGTAAGAAAAAAGTGGAAAGCATTTAAAATAGGTATGACCAATCCACGGTTCAGCTCACTATTTTTTTTTCGGTTAAAAGTTTTTCAAGTAAAATAGTTTATAAATTTTTAGTTTGGAGTCCTCGAACTATTCCATCTTTTTAGCGAGATCTGTCAATAAGATTTTAATTATAATTGTGCTTTTATTTAGTTTTTAATAGATATTTGCATATTGAAGTGCTTTTAAGATGGTGAGAAAATGTGTAGTGTGTGAAAATACATCGAATAAGAATGATAATCGGTCATTTCACAGGAAAGGTTATATAAGCATAAGCGTAGTATAGGTAAAAGACGAGGAATTAAATATTTGTTTTCATAATAATAGTGTTTATTTAGTTTACAAATAGAGTCAAAGTAATAAATTTGCTTATAATGTATTTTATTTGAAAATCATTAATATTTATTTTTTCTGATAAAAAATTGTGTACTAGTTATACTAGTTATTTCATCTTGTAATTCTTGTTAAGTATATGATTGTAAGTAATTTTTAAGAACAATAAACGATATACTGGACACTTTGTATATGTCCAGTCCTTCCACTTTATAAAAAAATTAAATTATATACGAAAAACGTTCAATTTGGTAATTAATTTCATTACCTGTCCAAGGTAATACGAAACCCATTATTTATGCCAGTTCGTCAAGTCGGATTTGCTTACATGGTATACTAAGAGCCGACTAATTTTATTTTCCTTTTATAGAGTCTTTTTACACGTGTTGGTAGAGGATAAAACGTAAAGGTCAACTCTATAGACGCACCCCTTTAGATTGTAGTGTATTACTGATTACTTTTCAAATAACGTCCGTAATTTACGACGTCAAGAGGAGTCCAAACTAGTGGTATCTCTTTTCTGATGTTTCAAATAAAATTTATTAGTGTATAACCAAAATAATTAGCGAGCCCACTTCAATTCTAATAATCATTCCAAATGAACTTTATAAACATTGTGCATATATCTCGTATACTTTAAGGTTTTCTAATACAGTATCAATTTTAGATATAAAAAGTGACATTAAAATCTTATGTAGAATCCGAAAGGTTAATCATATACAGGGTGTGACATTTAAAATAACATAACCGGAAGTGACATTATGACAAAATATGTTCCATGATTTCGCTATAACTTATCCTAAATCTATATCAATTTTTTATATAAATCGTGCGAGTAGTCTCCAATAATGTAAGCTCATCGTGAAATACCCTGTATATTACGTCATGCATTATTAGAAAGTAATTTCTATTGTTGGTAACAAAAAAGTAATAACTCGTTAAAAACCTGCTAGCACCTAGCAACACCTTCTCAAAGATTCGACTCGATTACATATAGGGTATATTATCATATCATGTAATAATATCAAACGTTACCTAGTAGGTAATCTGTTATAACAGTCCGTGAAGTAACGCGAAGGTGAGTATTTTGCCCAAGGTTAGAATGTACGCAATTTTTCACTCGAAAGGATATAAAATGAATAAGTGGATATAATATACTATGTCTCTTGGTTGGTTTGTAATAATTGAAGGTGAAATTTTAAAAATTGAATGACGTCAAAATTCTACCATTAAGATAATGTAGAGATACCCAAAAATCGTAGTAAATAAGTGCTGGAGAGCAAGTTCCTATCAATTATTTGAAAATGTTAGCCAGTCTGTAGAGGAACCGTTGCCCTAAACAATGTTCCTTCGATTATTAAGGGGCATCTACCAAATTCGACCTTACACAATTATGCTTTGTATATTTTTTTGTTTCCCTACGGCCTCACGTTTAAGTTCACATAACGAAAATTTTATTAGAAACATGAAAGCTCTGCAACATGTAGGTAGCCAAGCGGTCCAAGCGGATTTTGGTTCCCGTACTACTCTATAAGCTTCGTCAGTACTGAACTGGGAGACCGCCGAGACCGGCGAGCGTTGTATCAACAATGGAACGGCACGCAAATACCGAAGCAGAGAGACAATGTCAGTAATAGAAGGATAGAAAAGAGAGAGATGGATTTTTATCCGATATTTTAGTGGTAGCAACCGAATTTCAATAAGGAATTGTACGGTCATAAGTAATTTGAGGATTCTGAGATTTTTATATAGTATTCATAAAGCTTCAAATTAGACTTCTTATCACTTAGTTTTTCCATTTAATCCATATTTAATTCTTTACAAGGGCTCAAACTTTGCTTAATATGTGTAATTACCTCATGATTCGTATTTTTTCAACAAAATTTGGTTAGCATTTCAAAGTTTTTATTCGATGAGAACTCTAAGTTCAACATTAATCAACATGATATATTTTTTTCTTAATTTTCAATACATCCATTACCTCAAAATTCTTTGCCAAAAATATTTCGATATTTTGTCAAATCGCTGCCGATAGATTCCCCTTAAGCAGACTATCCTAAATTCAAACACAAGCTGCCGAATATGTAAACAAACACTAACAAACGTCCATTGGCCAAAAATTACCGTTCTTATGGAATGATTATTTTTGGCCAATAACATAGCATTTTTCACGTGAACTTTCATACAGATTGCGAGAATTCTATTCGCGACATACGATTTACACAAGTACGACAAGGAAAATATTAGAAAGACTACTTGAAAGAGAGAGAAGAATAATTGTACGTTGTCAACGATGAGCGTGTGTTCAGTGCCCCCCATTTTAACCGCTGTTGCCAAATGTACTTATCTGTAAAAGTTATTCCCAATTTTTGTCGGCAACAATGTTAAATACCAATAATTGTTAAATCGAAACCAGTGTATAGATTTTATTTAACTATTGCAGATTGTTATTTTTCCAAATTTTTTCTTGAACTACAGTATTTTATTCTTATTTGTGTTGATCGCACTTGTTTTTCAAAAAGTCAATAATATTAGCAATCTCGATTTTCTCCCACTAAATACGGCGTTATTCCGTGTTAAAAGTCAAATGCAAAATATGGGTATTTATTCCTTAGAAAGTACCAAACATTTTAAACTGGCAACGCTGCGTCGTTCATATCAGATTGGTATGTCAACGCTGGTAGCTGGAACTGAATACACGCCCAACGCTGACTGCGAACAATTATTCTTCTCTATCTTTCAAGTAGTGTTGCTCATATTTTCCTTGTCGTACTTGTGTAAATCGTATGTCTCGAATAGACTTTTCGCGATATGTTGGGAGCTAGGCGGTAGCTTAAGATTGAATTTAGGATGTACGCAATACTGACAACGCATTATAGGCAATTTTCAGCGGGTCAGTGGGTCAGTTGAAAAATTGCCGTTTTTATGCTGTTTGCTTGCCGTGAATTTTTTAGAATTTGCCGTTAATTAGTATTAAAAACATGGTATGGCCCGCTAACTGGCGTATCAAGCTAGCGGACCACCCCCTGGAATGTTGCTTTCGTATCCGCAGTAATTTAAATTCAAGACATATATAATTGCCGCTCTAATTGCCGTTCAAGAAAATACTATCTACGGTATTGGGGCACGATGGCATGTGGGGCAAAACGGGAAAAACATTTTTCTGCGTATCAACTTGGCGGGCCACCCCCTGAAACTTGGCTTCCATCTTCACGGCATTCAATTACAAATGTACAGATAATTGCCGCTCTAATTACCGTTCAAGAAAATATCATCTTCAATGTATTTTCACGTATCATCTTAGCGGCCAGCCACTAGTTTGCACTGGTTAGCCCGCCAGCTTGATATATCTCAGATTTTGACCTCATACGGAAACTACTAAAATGTCAAACATTTGGCCTCGTTAATAGCTTTTGTTACCCTGGTTAAGAGGTGGGTAACTAGCCACACTCTTGTTCTGAAACGTAAATGCATTAATCAAAGAATACACAACAAACAAAAAAAGAAGCTTACTGTTCCCGCTAATTTTTTTTGTATGCTTGAGTCTGGAAGGCACCCTCTTTACCTTCAACCAACCATTTTCTTAAGCTACATAATACCTAACTTGGATTTGGGATTTTTACGTTTACGCTAAGTGGGGAAACCCCAGTAAATTCTATTTTTTGTTGTTACTGTATAATATGCAAAAAAGTTTAAGAAATAAGTAAAAACCTAGATATTTAAGAAGGAAATTTAATAACTCAACTTATTAAATGGAAAAAAGTCACATTCAGGTCCTCAGAAGAATTTAAGACTTCATTAAAATATTTGGACAGCTGGATAAGGCAAAGGAGTTGAAAAAACAACTCAATTTGTAAATCGAATATTCAAATGAATTGAAAATAATAATATAAATTATAGACACATTCTGAAAGATAACGAAAGAATGGAAAATTAATAATTTAAATTATTTATCGATCTTTCTAATATTTAAATATCATTGCATTACATATTCATTACAACAAAGTCGAAAATTGATTAGAGTTGCACATTTTCAGTTATCCTATCTTAAAGAGTAATAGATATGGAAGAATCAAATTTAACTGGCCTCGAAAATAACTGTAATACGGATGTTGAAAAACGTCGTAGTTATTATAATTACAATAAATCTCATTTCCGGTGTGATAAAATATTATTACAAGTTCACAAATGATTAAATACTGAATGTCATGATCATCACAACAGTTTGTTTACTTTTCCAACGCAAATCAACCGTGTTGTCAGTAAATAAAAGTATAGTCATAAGATGATCAAAGTCAGTTTTAAGATTGAGTAGATCTTATAAGTCTTGTTTACGTGCAGCTGAACTCTATTCGTAGTTGAGTACTAGATACACTTCATATTCCTGATTAGAAGCAGACAATTTATATATCTGGATGAAAATAAATGCAGCAGATAATTCTCATAAGCCTTGACAGTAGCAGATAAATCACGTGTTGCTCATGTCTCTAGCTTGGAGCAGATTTATATAAATTTTTAGCTGAGAAGCAGATAGACGTAGCAGATATGTCCTATGTTTTTAGTAAGGAGCAGATACATCGCATTTTCAGTTGAGAAGCAGATAATCGTAGCACATAGCTGGGTAAGTCAAAAAAATAAACTTTGAAAATCGGTCGTTAAACACCTCTAGAGAATTCTTACCAAATATGATCTCTTAATTTTGATAAAAAATTTATCATAGAATTTTTTCGTAAATCTTATAGTTTAAAAGATATCAAAGATTGAAGTTTGATTATTTCAAGACAAATTTCCCACAAGAATAAGAAGAGATTTAACGAACAATAATTGATAGAGATATGAATTTTCGTTTCTAATATTGAGGAGAAAATGGAAAACTATAAAGCGGAGAACCTTTCTATCGAAATTAAGAGCTCATATTTGGTAAGAATTTTCTAGAGGTGTC
>CAJUYI010006096.1:248-14365 GCA_910591695.1 Galerucella pusilla
AGCATGCGCAATAATGCTACCATAAAGGCACTAACACCTAACTTCGTTACTATTGGTCCGATTTGGATGGAACAAACGTCACGTCAAATGACACACGTCACGTGACACGTCGAATGTTAAACGTCACGTGGCACGTCAAATGATACACGTCAAACGTCACGTGGGACGGGAGAGAGGTGCCAAACGACTCATAGCGACGAGTATCCTCACGGTGGGGGGACATCCCGGTGCTGACTAGAAGAAAAGGTGGAGAGGGGTAGCCAAAGTGCAGTCTACTACACACCAAACTTCTTTTGTAAAATGTCTTCAGAAGTGTACAGTCATCGTTTTGAAGAGTTCATTAAGAATATTGGAAAATTGAATAAAGACATTGCTTTTTACGAAGACAAAAGGAGGGTTATAAATCAACTCGAAAATCTTTGCTTGTCTGATGAGGAAGGACAGACGTGGAGAAGTCTTCATATAAACTGGGTGCCTGAAGAGGTCCATCAGTTAGCTCGTAGACTGCCGCAAACTACTTATCCGTTAAGACGTATTCAACCTACACCATGTTCAACAGAACAGAAAAGGATATAGAAAATGAAATTAATAACGTTTACGCCATGTCATGTGTAATATTAGTGGCTGTATTTGTTTTAATTTTGAAAATTATTTTAAAAATTGTAAAACGAAAATTCCAATCTTCATGTAATATAAAAGTTGATGAATATACAGGATGTTTTTTTTGATAATACTTATAACAATTTTATATCATATTGTTTAAGAAATTAAAAACTTAAAATGGCATAAATTAATTTATAAGTTGATTGACCTAAGTACCAGGTCATGTGGCTCAGGTTCATATCAGGAAATTGATGTAAAATAGACTAAGTGTAGTATGCATAGGTACATTGAAAATTTAAACAAAGTATATATGACAAGTGGAATGTCATTGACCTTACTCGATTCTTTTTAACATATACAGAGTGCTGCAAAATTATTGTTCGCAAAGTGAATCAACTAACGTATCGCTGAAAATACATTAACATCCAAGACAAACAAATAGGAATTTTTGTAAATAAATATGACGTATTACGCTGAAGTTATCCGATATTACGGACGGAACAAAAATTAGGAACTCCTTATCTATCAGGATAATTGATGCCTAGTATGCATAGGTACATTGAAAATTTAAACAAAGTATATATATGACAAGCGGAATATCGTTAACCTTACTCGCTTCTTTTAACATATACAGAGTGTTGAAAAATTATATTTCGGGAATCAACTGATGTTGAAAAGACATTAACGTACAGGACAAGTGACATATCGTTGAAAAACACCAAACATTCTTTCAACAGGGTGTATCGTACAAAGACAAGTGATATATATCATTAAAAAGGGTATCACGTCTCTACAGGGTGTTTCATAAGACTATAAAGAAAAAATCAGGTGACATTCTCCATCTAGTTTTTGTCATGCGTAATATTAGTATCTGTCTTTGTTTTATTCATGTAAAAGTTGATGAATATACAGAATGCACGAAAGACGTATCGTTTGAAAAGCCTTAATATCCAGTATACGAAACATTCTTTTATCAGAGTGAAAAAAAAAATGTGAAATATTATGTTATAAAATAGAAAATTGCAATATCCTTGTGAGTGTATATACAAGGTGTTTTTTTTCAATAAAAACTAATCACTTCAAAATATATTTTCAATAAATCTTCGGTAATACAGTATACGTTAAATAAAAAATGGTTGATGATGATGTCCTTCTGAGTTATTTAACACTCACTGATGAACCCCCATTTTATAACCACCCTGTAGAAATTAAATGCGTTGTGTGAAGTGGAGGAAACAAGCCCGCCCAAGGTCATTATGCATTAATCATATATGGAATATTTTCAATGGGAGAGTCTATAATACTTTGTTATGGTCTATGCTTGACAGCATTGTTTTGCTTCAGTAGACCCTCTTCAGGACACGATATGCCAAATAAACTCCAACTAAATGGACCTGCTTCTGCTACATATCACTACTGTTGGATGTCATGTCAAATGTCACGTTGTCACGTCAAACGTCACGCTATTACGTCAAACGTCACGCTATCACGTCAAACGTCACGTTGTCACGTCAAACGTCGCGTTGTCACGTCAAATGTCATGTTGTCACGTTAAACGTCACGCTATCACGTCAAACGTTACGTTGTCACGTCAAACGTCACGTTGTCACGTCAAATGTCACGTCAAACGTCACGTTGTCACGTCAAATGTCACATTGTCACGTCAAATGCCACGTTGTCACGTCAAATGGTACTTCATATTGATGGTGATGAAAAGTTTAGAGGGATTTCAGGCGATCGAACTTGTCTACTTATGATATCAATTCATGAAATTGGGCATATCCTAGGAATTGCTCACAGTGTGAGGCAGCAATAATGTATCAATTCAACATTGCTCCTAAATTGGATGAGGATGATAAAATGACCCTTGAAGCTCTTTATAGACCAAAAAAGGGTTCCTTTCAAACCCACATCAGCGCTGCCACCGATTACAAAGACAGTTGGACATCAATCAAATGAACCGGATAAAAATTTATGCGACGCTGGAGTATATGTTCATTGCCCTGGCTGGTGAATTTGAAAATTACCATTTATAAATTATTAATGAAAATTCCCTATGGAAAATTGATTTGAACTCGAAACTTATTCCCTCGCAACCAGAAATACTCGATGATTATTTACCTGAAGAAGTGGGTCCCGTAATTCAAATTTTTCAAAATTCTTCAGATAATTTCATAGCAGTCAATGACCGTAAATACTAGTAGCAGATTTTCCTGCTCTACAAATACTTGAGGAAAATAATTGAATTATACCTAAAATCATATTGAATTTGACAAGAACTTGAAAACTGTCCAGAATAGAGGACAAATAAAAGATATTTTCCCTGGACTACCCACAGATGTTACAGGAGCATTCCATTGACGGAAACACTTTTCCAAAAACACCACATACTACAAATATAATGAGTTCACCAAAAAACTTGTTGCAGCCGGACCCTTTAATTGGAACCTATTTGATATCCCATGTCCTAATGGAGACCTTTTAAATCATCTCAAAACTTTATTGACAAAAATAATTTCTTTTTATCAATAATATTTTTAAACTTTGCAAATAATTGTTTTTCTGAAATTCCTACGAACGTTACAAGTTTATCTATCATTGTAACAGGAAGTAACAATCTACCGCAAAAATGGGAAAAACAATAGTGTAGAGCAATCAAAAATCGGTTTGTGTCCTTATGATGATAAACTTAACATATACAGGATGCAGCAAAAATTACGAGGCAAAATCAAGTGACCATTTGAGAGGACATCTAGATAGTAGACCGTCTACAGGGTGTAACGCTGTCAAAAGGATCTCATGTTGACACTCTACGAAACATATACAGGATGTATCATTAGAAAGACAAGTGACATCCTTTTAAATTACGATACACATAGCTACTCGGTTTTCTCATAATACAGAATGATACAAAATTATCGTTATTCAACTAACGTATCGTTGAAAAGACATTAACGTTCACTACTGTTATGACATATCAGTGAAAAAAACACCAAACATTCTTTCAACATATTCAGGGTGCAACAAAAAAATACGAGGCAAAATCAAGTGACCATTTGAAAGGGTATCTAGATAGTACATCTCTAATTAGATTTTTGACCATACTGTCTACATTCTTTTAACATATACAAAGTGCAGCAAAATTCTGGTCGGTTATCTTTTAACGTATACAGAGTGTTGCAAAATTATCTTTACTGTCATAACTAGAGCATGGATTTTTAAGCATAAAAAAAACTCAAAATAGGCTCTTAAAAACGCTCAAAATTTTCTGAAAATAAGCTCATAAATATGCTTGAAATTTAAAAAAAGCAAGGAAAAGTAATTTATAAAACGAATATCTTTATCAATATAACACAGTTTTACACAAAAAACATAAAAATAAAAGTCATTTCGTCATAAGATAAGATAAATAAAGAAACTACTTTTTCCTAAAAAAGCAGAAACCTATTTCTTTGAAAAAAAACACTAAATAATAGGAACGAATGAAACTTCATACATTACAAACTACTCGTATTTGAATAAACCAATAACTAATTGTTTTTCTAAATTGTCAACAGTAAATCCCATTCTTCTCACTCAGCACAAATTTTAAATGAGAAAAACATCATTCAACATCCACGCTGGTAATTGGTATATATTTAAATTTAGGAACAATAGTTGCATCTATCGCAAGATCTTCAACAACATTTCCTTCAATAACATTTGCTATTTGGTTTAAAGCCGAGGGTATCCACAATCGGCATACGGAATTCCCCGAACAATAGACATGTGCTGGGTAACGCTAGTACGATGTTGTCACGTTATAATATAAAGTAAATTAATCGGAAATTGACAAATATATTAAAAACTGACATACCGAGAAGTAAAATGTACAAAATTAGCACGAAATACACCACTAATTGTTAAAAAATGCATAAAACTAGCACACAAAAAAAAAAATGCATTAAAACTGAAAATAGGCATAATGGCACAAAAACAAATTGACCCTGTGAATCCTCTTATTAAAATTCATGCATATATGTGATCAAAATACATCTGCCATCAAAAATTACTTATGGCATAATAGCTATAAATCCGCGCTCTAGTTATGACATATCATTGAAAAAACACCAAACATTATTTTAACATATACAGGGTGCAACAAAAAAATACGAGGCAAAATCAAGTGACCATTTGAAAGGGGTATCTAGATAGTACATCTCTAATTAGATTTTTGACCATACTGTCTACATTCTTTTAACATATACAGGGTGCATTAAAATTCTGGTCGGTTATCTTTTAACATATACAGAGTGTTGCATAATTCTGGTCGGTTATCTTTATACAGAGTGTTGCAAAATTATCTTAACTGATGTTGAAAATACATTAACGTTCAGTACTGTTATAACAAGTGACATATCGTTAAAAAACACCAAACATTCTTTCAACAGGGTGTAGAGTACAAAGACAGAGATATTTTTTGATCACAAGATGTCAAAAGGACCTTAACAGATGATCCGCTGAGGTGTACTATTATGATAAATGAGTTCTACAATACCCATTGTAACAGGAAGTAACAATCTACCGCAAAAATAGGAAAAACCGAAGCTACAGCCTTGAGGAAGTTTTTATCTACAATACCCGTTGTAAATAGGAAAATACAATCTAAAATTTAAACACAAAAAGGAAACTTATAATCTTAAGGAAGAACAGGAAATCACATTGCAAAAACTCACTATCTCAAAGTCACGACACGTGTTTATTTGCACACGGTGGGGAAGACACACATAAATAAGCAAACGCAAGCCGGGGAGAGAGTAGTTTTTGCTAGCGGCTGCAGCCTAAAATACAAATAGACATGTAGGGTCAGGTTTAAATTCCAAATTACAGAGTAGAGTTAAATGGGTGAATGTAGAATCGAGTTTTAAAAGTAGGATTGAGACGGGGGGCTATAGTCAATTTACTCCTTAAAGACTTGAACCGATTTTTAGGAGATTGTGTAGTTATTTTGCAAAATAAACTTAGGAAACTTTGACAGAACACTCTGCATTGAAAGTGAATACGCCATTTTGTGGGGAATTTTCGAAAAAATCCGGTTAAAATGAAATGTCAGACATAAAGTACTTCAATACCAAAAACGATGTAATTGATAAATCGATTGATGTATTAGATTGGTTCAAAGACCACATCAAAGATAAACTATTGAATAAATTGTCAGAATTTTCCGAAAAAAGAGTCGGGTAGCGCATTATTTAAAATTATATCATTAGCAGTAAATATAAATAAATTTGAAATTGGAAACGGCTCGTCTAACATTGAACTTCCAGAACAAATTTTGAAGAAACACAGTTGAATAAATAATAAAAATACCGATCAATTTTGCTTTTACTGGTCCCTTTATCCTGCACATGCGCATGTGTACCAGACTGGCTCCTATCCATATTATAGTACAGTTTTGAAAACAGAGGATTTAGATTGTCCAATGGAATTATCAAAAATAACCAAATTTGAAAAACTTAATGATATTTCTGTAAACGTTTACGTTTACTTATTGAAATAGAAAAGAAATCATTTTATGTAGTAGTACCAGCTATATTGACAAAAAATAAGTTGAATAAACATGTAAATTTACTTTTAATTCAAAACAAATATTATCCAAAATTGAATGATTATGAAGCACCACATGTAGATGATAATAACGAAAAAATCGAATTTCATTACTGCTGGATTAAAAATTTATCAAGACTAGTTTCCTCACAGTTAAACAAAACATTATGGCTGAAAATTTATTTGTGATAGATGTCTGAATTATTTTCAAATAAAAGATAAATTAACTGAACATGAAAAATTGTGCAGTAAATTGAATAAATATAAAATGAGTGTACCTTAATATAGCCATGTAGAATTTAAAAATTTCCCATATCAACAAACGGCTCCGTTTGTCGCTTATGCTGATTTTGAGTGTCAATTGGAAAAATTTACTGACCCTTGTTGCCAATCTGCAACAAATAAATATCAGAAACTTGTTCCATACAGTGCTGGCTACTATGTAAAGTGTTCTTACGACAATAGCCTTTCTTATTTCGATAGCTATCGCGGTGCGGATTGCATGGATTGGTTCGCAAATAAAATGTCAGACGTTGCCAAATTTGTTCATTCAAAAATGAAAACAATCGTTCCTATTATTGAAGACCAATGTACAGCAGCAAAAGCTTGCCATATACGTAATAAATAATTTGCAACTAGAGACGTGATTGTCAGAGATCACGATCATTTTTCAGGGGATTTTAGGGGATTTGCACATCAAGCATGAAATTTAAATTTCAAAAACTACACTACGAGAAGTTTGAATGGGTAGAAGATTTTACGAATTTTGACGTAATGTCAATACCCGACGAATCTGAAGAAGGGTACGTTCTTCAGGTTGATTTATCATATCCGCAAGAACTGCACGACAAACACACAGGGACTTTCCATTTGCATCTGAACAAAGCATACCACCTGGGGGAGCTAAATTGCCGAAATTAATGACAACTCTAACAGATAAAAAAGAATATACAGTACACTACAGAAACTTGAAACAAATGTTGGCCAATGGTTTAATTTTAACTAAAATACATAAAATTTTGAAGTTTCGCAGGCAACTTGGTTGAAGCCCCTACATCAAGCTAAATACGCGATTGAGGACAGCAGCCAATAATGACTTTGAAAAGAACCTTTTCAAGTTAATGAATAACGCTGTGTTTGATAAAACAATGGAAAATATACGCAAACACCTTTTTCAAAATTTCCTTTGGCATTCACGAATGGCATACCTTTATTTCAATAATGATGCAACAGATGACCGTAGATGAGTTCAAACCTGATTCGATTCCATGTGGAGACTACTGCACCATTACCCCATTAAATTACGATGACTGTAAGGTAATTTTTGTGAGGAAACATGGCGTAGAGTATTACATGGATGAAGAAGAAGTATCCCAAATTTTAAAATTAAATAATTTAATCATACAACGTATAGCTATGTTGGAAAATTTAAATTTTTGTCAATATTATTATAATGTTTTGGATTTCTGTAAAACTATCACCTCTGAAAGTCCTTTACAAATTTTATATGCATTTTGTTCCATAACCCCAAACGATATGTTAAACAACGCTCTCAGAGAATATGTATACTTTTATAAACTTAAAGTTATCAATGATTTAAATAAATAGTTGTATATTATTGGTGTTTTCTTGAACATTGCATAGCCTTTTCGAATTTGGCTAAATACAATCCTGATGATCTTATTCATCGAATTTAAGGATAGCCATATGTCAAAATAGCAAATAAAATAAACGAAATGCCGAAAACCCGGATATACGTCACAATAGATGACGCACACCAAAAAGGGTATTATTTTAACTATAAGAACCATCCTAGTACAACAATAAAAAATTTATGCGATATAACAATACCAAGCTTTATGTTTCTGGCAACTGCTCCGTCGTTTCCAAACTTCCGACTATATGTTGGACACCAAAATTTTCTATGGAAATTTGATTTAAATGATATGCGAATCCCCTCAAGTCCTGATGATCTTCATGATTATCTTCCTGCACAACTTAAGTCTTCATCTATATATCGCATATTTTTTCAAAATTCTGAGGGTTCCCTTTTGGTAATCGACAACACCACTAAAGACTTTCTTACATCATCTTTCCCAGATTTACGCATAACAAGAAATAATATTAATTTTAAATTCAAAGAAATCAATGCAGTTTATCAAGACCATCATGGTAGAAATTTCGTTTTTTACGATACCTATAATTATATCGAATTTACCATGTTTCCTTTCCTATTAAAGACGCGTGGACGAATTGCTGATCAATTTCCAGGCCTACCACTGGGTATAACAAGTGCCTTCAAGTTCATTGATGGATATATATATTTCTTGAAAGGAGACACATATATTATAAATTCAGGGAATATACAAAGAAGCTGAAAAATTTAATTGGAACCGGTTCGGAATACCGTGTTCCAAAGAAGGATTAAAAGAACAGCTAAAGAATTTACTTAGCAAAATCATATCTTTTTATGAATAAATCAATATGTTTTCTGATTTAATTAAATTCTTATTTCTCCCAATCTTATGACATGAGTCATAGCACTTTGTGGATAAATAGCGTCATTCAGTTTGATCTATAGATCAAGAATCATATGTGTATATGTTAAAAGAATAAATATTATGATTAATTCACATAGATTTTTCTTTGTACTCTCCGCTACACACTCTGCATATGTCGATATTAATGCTAATGACCCTACGGCACTATACGTCACATGTGACGTTTTGACGTTTGTTATTTGACATGTGACGTTTGTCGTTCAATGTTACATGTGACGTTTAACGCTACATTTGACATGTAACGTTTAACATTCGACGTGTGACATAAATTAGACGGAAGACAAGTTTGAAATAAAATTATGAAAATTGACTTTATTTCTTCACCATAGTACACCTCAACAGATCAAAAAGTCCTTCAAATATGCTTCATGACAGAGCAGTGGTTCGCAACCTTTTTCAGTCAAAATCCTCAATAAATTTATGTTTCATTGTTTAATAAGTATTAAAAAGACAAAATCCGGTTGAGAACCACTGACCATACGTCTTATCATGTTCAAATACCTGTTGTGGTTAAAACTTCTTTGTAACTCAAGGTAGTGTGACAGATAAGCAATTTAATTCTAGAGTTTATTTTTAAAATATTATTGATAATAAGAAATAATTTTTGTTAATAAAATCTTTAGATGATTTAAAAAGGTCTCTATTGGGGGGATGGAATATCATTGTTCCAATTAAAGGGTACAACTGTGTTTTTAAACTCATTTGTAGAAGGTAGTGTTTTTAAAAAGTGTGAGCGTCAATGGAATGCGCCTGTAACATCTGTTGGTATCCCTGAGAAAATATCTTTTATTTGATAATAGAGTTTTGGTTATAATTATCAATATTATAAAATACATTTTCCCATGATTGCTTTGTGTTTATTCGAGAATTTTTGGGTTCGAATAAATCCTTTTGCAAACTAGGAAAATCTGTTACATAATATTTACGGACATTGCAATCAAATTACCAAAAGATCATCAGCTGGTTGTATGGGAAGTTTTTCAATTTTCCATAATGTTCATTAATAAATGATAATTTTAAAATTGACCATAAACACTCCGGATAAGTTCTTAACGGGTTGAGGTCTTTGACGAAGTGTCTTTGTAGTGGTAGGTTTGACAGAATTATGTTTGGTTATTGGCCCATAAAGAGCCAGCCAATTTTGGAGCCTCGTTGAATTGATACATTATTGCTGTGTCACTGTGCACCTAGTCCAATTTAATACATAAGTAGACTAGTTCGATGAACTTGATCCATCCAAACTTTTCATCACCATCAAATATGAAGTTCAATTTGACGTGATAACGCGACATTTGACGTGACAACGTGACGTTTGTCGTGATAACGTGACGTTTGACGTAACAACGTGACATTTGACGTGATAGCGTGACAATTGACGTGACAACATGACATTTGTCGTGACAACGTGACGTTTGACGTGACAACGTAACGTTTGACGTGACAACGTGACGTTTGACGTGACAACGTGACGTTTGACGTGACAACGCGACATTTTGACGTGACATCCAACAGTAGTGATATGTAGCAGAAGCAGCTCCATTTGGTTGGAGTTTATTTGGTATATCGTATCCTGAAGAGGGTCTACTGAAGCATTTAAAAACAATGCTGTCCAGTATAGACCATAACAAAGTAGAGACTATCCCATTAAAAATATATAATTAATGTATAATAACCTTGGGCGGGCTTGTTTCCTCTACTTCACGCAACGCATTCCATTTCTACAGGGTGGTTATACTAAAAATGGGGATTCACCAGTGAGTGTTAAATAACTCAGAAAGACATCATCATCAACCATTTTTTTTTATTTAACATATACTGTATTACCGAAGATTTATTAAAAATATATTTTAGAGTGATTAGTTTTTATTGGAAAAAAACCTTGTATATACCCTAACAAGGATAGTGGAATTTTATATTTTATCACATAACGTTTCACATTTTTTCACTCTGATAATTGGCATGTGACGTTTTGACCTTTTTCGAAAGGCTGAATATAGAACCTTCTATATTTTCGCAAATTATTTTTATAAAGTTTTCACTTAATGTATCCATATCTAAAACAATCGTATATGTCACCTGTCTTTGTATGATACACACTATGTTTTGTCCCATACTTTTTGCTGCACCCTGTATATGTTAAAAGAATGTTGGGTTTTTTTTTTCAACGATATGTCATAGCGGTAGTGAACGTGTCTTTCCAACGTCACTTGAGATAATTTTGCAACACTCTGTGTATGATAAAAGAGTAGGTATCATAAGAATTTGTGTTGCTATAATATATTCAGTTAAAGTTCAATAAAATTCTCGAATAGCACTTTGAGTCTTCACATGAATGTAGGAAAAAGAAATAAAAAATGAATTTTATAATATATATATTTATGATAAACAATAACTATAAAACTTACACATTTTAAAAGTCTAAATCACAAAATTTGATTGAACCGACAAAAGATTAATATATATTTATGATAAACAATAACTATAAAACTTACACATCTTAAAGAACTACCTGGAATTATTATATTATCAAACCGAGGCTTCATCCGGTTCTACTATTCGATACATTTTAATGTAACGTTCGTAGGAATTTCAGAAAAACAATTTAATTATTTGCAAAAGTTTATTTTAAAAATATTATTGATAAAAAGAAATTATTTTTGTTAATAAAGTCTTGAGATGATTTAAAAGGTCTCCATTAGGACATGGAATATCAAATATGTTCCAATTAAAGGGTCCGGCTGCAACAAGTTTTTTGGTAAACTCATTATATTTGTAGTATGTGGTGTTTTTGAAAAAGTACATGTGTCCGTCAATGTACTGGAATGCTCCCGTAACATCTGTGGGTAGTCCAGGGAAAATATCTTTTATTTTTCCTCTATTCTGGATAGTTTTCAAGTTCTTGTCAAATTCAATATAATTACTGTTATTATAAAATACATATATTTTCCCATGATTGCTTTGAAACATTGGGTTTATTTGAGAATTTTTAGGTATAATTAAATTATTTTCCTCAAGTATTTGTAGAGCGGGAAAATCTGCTACATAGTATTTACGGTCATTGACTGCTATTAAATTATTTGAAGAACTTTGAAAAATTTGAATTACGGGGCCCACTTCTTCAGGTAAATAATCATCGAGTATTTCTGGTTGCGAGGGAATAAGTTTCGAGTTCAAATCAATTTTCCATAGGGAATTTCCATTAATAATATATAAATGGTAATTTTCAAATTCACCAGCCATGGCAATGAACATTATACTCCGGTGTTATATCGCATAAATTTTTATCCGGTTCATTTGGTTGATGTCTATGATCAAGTGTAGTCGGTGGTGGACGAGATGTGGGTTTGAAAGGATTATTTACATATGTATTGATTGGTCCATAAAGAGCTTCAAGGGCCATTTTATCATCCTCATCCAATTTAGGAGCAATGTTGAATTGATACCATGGATACATTATTGCTGACTCAATATCACTGTGAGCAATTCCTAGGATATGTCCAATTTCATGAATTAATACCATAAGTAGACTAGTCTGATCTTCTGAAGTTGATCCATCCAAACTTAAATCCCACTTCTCATCAGCATCAATATGAAGCTCTACACAACTGTTGCCTCTTGGGAAATAAGCATGTGCCAACACCTTTCCGGGACCATCAAATGTACTGGAGCACTCATCTCTACCTTGGCAATCTGCTCGAAAATAGTGCTTTCCCCGTACAACTGTAATAGTTATATCGGGAGCATAAGGTAGTGTTTTGTGTATTAATTCAAATTTAAACTTTGAACTGTTACTCTACACTTCAAAAGCCTTTTTGGTTACTTCAAGATATTCTGGATTTGCCCGAGTTGCCTGAGGGAAATACCATTTCAAATCAAATTTTGACCATTTTGATTTAACTCTAAAAGAATGATCATCGTCGGAAGCTGCTTCACTTACATTACATCTTGGTCTATTTAGAAGTTGAATTGTTTTTTCATCTAATTATCCCGTTGCAGGGATATTATATCTTTCTTGAAAACTCAACAAATAATCTCCAAGTTTAGTCAAATCATTTTCATTTGTGTACCCGAAACGTTGTAAATACTTCATAGCGTACTGTTGGTCGATAACACATAGCGCTGGGCAAAGCGCTGTCGCTAATATAATTATTAACATGATCTTCACCTTTCTGTTATCTTTAAAAAACTAATCCCCAAACACATCATCAACAACATATATATGTTTTTTTAAAAAACCTCCCAAAGACTCAACACGTTGCCTTTGACGTAGCACGTTTTGACGTGACACATAACGTTTGATGTGACATGTGACGTTTGACATGTGACGGTTGACGTGTCATGTGACGTGAAATGTGACGTTTGACGTGACATGTGACGTTTGATGTGACATGTGACGTCTGACATGTGACGTTTGACGTGACATGTGAATTTAGACTTGGTACGTGACGTTCAACGTTGTATGTGACGTTTGACATGGCAAGTGACGTAGTTGACGTGACCAGTAACGTTTGACCAATTTGAAATTTTATTATATAAATATATTTATTGTATAAGTATTCCCCTCTACGTTTAGATGCCCCGGTATTTTTCCACATATTATTGACGTTTGCAAATTTGATGGTACGCCGTGTGAAACAGGAAACTTTGTCCACGATCCAAACCCCTGCCACGCCACTGGAGTATATTCGTGTACCGAAAGAAATGTACAACGCCTCCGCCACTGGTTTTCAAATACTGTATTACCATTATAAATTGTTTTTGAAAAAACATGGGTTTTATTGATACACTCTGTATATTCATCAACTTTTATATTACATGAAGATTGGAATTTTCGTTTTACAATTTTTAAAATAATTTTTAAAATTAAAACAAATACAGCCACTAATATTACACATGACATGGCGAAAACGTTATTAATTTCATTTTTTATATCCCCTTCTGTTCTGTTGAACATGGCGTAGGTTGAATACGTCTTAACGGATAAGTAGTTTGCGGCAGTCTACGGACTTGGACCTCTTCAGACAACCAGTGAAGACTTCTCCACGTCACTTTCTTATCAGATAAACTAAGATTTTCCAGTTGATTTATAACCTCACTTTTATCTTCGTAAAAAGCAATGTCTAATTTACCAATATTCTTAATGGACTCCTCAAAACGATGACTGTTCTGAAGACATATTACAAAAGAACACTCTGGTGACACAATGTTATTTTATTAAATTTTTTCGCGCCGCCTTATCATCCAAACGGATCTTTCTCGACTACGTCACATTTTACAGTAAGAAGCGTACGGTGCGCGCGCTGTTCACATTGCAGCAGCGATACCTTTCTTCGCTAATAATATGCATGAGAGCTTATGGCAGCATGT